>OMNW01007907.1:11660-27662 GCA_900303245.1 Selene dorsalis
TCTTTTTTGTTTCTGTTTTTTTTTTTTTTTTTTTTTTTTATGGGCCACATCCTCAGTTGTTTGTCTTTGGTTAAAGACTTCAAGCCTAGGAAACCCTTTACTGTTAGTCCACTACAGTACAAGTCTGTGATGCTTCATAAGAAAAGAAACCAAAACATTCAGGTTTCTTTGGACAGAGCACCTCTTTAGAAGTTTCTTTAGTCACTTTCTAGTGGTGGAAAAGTGTTCATATCCAATATAGAAATTCAATTTAGGTAAATAAGAGAAGTCACGGGTGTCTCCGCTGGTTAGGGATGTGATGCTCTGCTTTGCTGCAGCTCCTGCTTTGTGCTCTAGGCTGATAAGAGAGGCGTATTCTCAGGTAAAAAAATTTGCCAAGGGAAGCTTTAAGCGGGATCTATCAATGCACCACCTGATTGACGCAGTCTGGATCCACACATTTCCACCAGAGCCAGCTTTTGTAGCTCTCTCTGTGACGTGATGTGTCTTATTGAGACCCCGAGGGCTTTTCCCTTTTGGCCTCCTGCCTGAAAATACAGCCTCCCAGGTGGGCTGATGGACACGCCCAGCTCCCCCGCAGGGGTGTCACATCAACTCCGGGCAAACAAAGCCCTCTGACTCCTTCATCCCCCCAGGAGAATCTCACTCTCTCTCTCTGTTTCTCTCCTTCCTATGAAAACAAATGATTTTCTGTAGCTGATGACTGAGGAACACGCCTGCGATGTGTTTCTTGTGTGATCCACAGACAGTCAGACAATGCCTTCTCCCTGTTGTTGTCAGTGCATCTTGTTCTGTCTTGGCAACATTCGTCTTCAGACTTTTTTTTTTTTGCATTGTTTTTTTTTCTATTGTTTATGGTCAATTTTGCAAATGAACGTTTATTGTCCTCTTTACAGAAAATGGAAAAACGATTTATTTGCTTTGTTTTGTAACTCTTTTTCTGATGATAGCTTGTTTGGTGAAAGTAATTTTTCATGTACAATAAAGAATTACAGACTTTGAATTTTCCTCAAATGAGAAAAGGCTTCTCAGAAAATGTCATCTTTTGTTTAATGCTTGGCTGCATGGTTTGATGGCCAGTGCTTTAATTTTGAAAGTCTAGTCTTTTTGGCAACAAGGCTGAATCTCATCTTAACAAGTTTTGTAACTTCTATCAAATGGAGATGTGATTTCAGTGAAATCTGAAGTTTGTCAAAAAGAAAATGTCTGTTAAACATCAGAAAACTTTCTCTACACACACAGTAAAGACCAGCTTCATTAAGAGGCAGCCATTGTGCAACAAATAAATACACCTAAAGAAAATTGCTTTATCGCGTGTTTTTTTTCTCATGTTGAATATTTAGATTACTGGTAGTATAAATATTGTAAACCTGGAGATTTACAATAGGAAACTCCTGCACGCTGTCTTCACTTACATATGGTTTATTTGGAGTTACAACCGTTCGGTCTCGGGGACCTTCATCAGGTACCTGCAGATTTGACATTTGACATTGTACTGATATCGTATTTTTCGATATTGATCAGTTCTTCAATGGGAACAAGTTGTAGTAGACAACAGACGAAAACAAAACTCAGAAACAATACAAGCTTTGTGTGTCCACTGTCAGTAACCCGGTCGATTGAACTGGGATCTAAGTGTGTTACAGTTGAACTGGGAGCCAGAGAAGCAGCTGTGGGTTTGGTCGACTGGTGAAAAGTGCAGATTAAAGCTTTTGTTCACTGGTTTTTAGCTCAGTGGTTCAGGGACTTCTTCTATTCATCATTATCAACACTGATCACAATCGTAGATTTCTGGTTTTTGTTTGATTTCTTTGTTTTGTTTTGTTTTTTTATAAAACTGATTTTCGCACATTTTCTGAAATTCAAAGACATTTCACCCCTCAATCATTAGGTAAAATTCTTTTTTCCCCTTTTGATATATTTAATCACATTCTAGTAAGTCCTGTCATCAGAGAGAACAATTTGAATGCTTGATACTTCTGTGCCAAAAGGAAGCTTTATTGTCTGTGTACATTATGTGAATGACCTGACAGTGTTTTGCTATGCTAGCATGTGGTCTGCCATTTGCAGGTCACAGTTTCTGCTCATCCAGTGAAACATCTCTCCATAAGATACACTTTCTACACCTTGGATATTTTGACCAGATGAAGGATTGTAGTTATCCGACGTCTGGCTCTTAAGTTATCAGAGAAAAAACCCAAGCAAATGTTAGACAGCTTAACTCCCAGCCCCACTGAGGCGTCCTGTCTGCCAAAGAGCACTGGTTAAACACTTATTTTTAAAGTGACACTGTTTTATACATTGTTTGTTTGTACTGGTTTTTAATTCCTTAGTCCTGTCTTGTTTGGAGAGGAGACATCTCTAAGGGTAATGTGACTGCTGGTAAAATCCTCCTGAGCGTCTGGTTCATAAATAACCACAGACACAATCAAACAAAGGTTAGAAGAAGTCTCGGCCGCCACACTGTGCATTTAACCCTCACAACATCATCATCAGTGTTATTTTGTACAGTCCCATGGTTTGTAACCAAATGTCTGCACAACTGATGACAGTCCTGCCTGCCTGAGCTCTACTGTATTGTGTTTACACATTAACATGCCAAATGAAGATGGTGAACATGCTCAACATGCTAAACATCAACATGTTACCACTGCCACCACAAGCACATTAACATCCTAACATGAGCTTTTAGCTCAGTAGGCACTCCTCAGCACAGCCCCACAGAGCTGCTCGCATGGCTGCCAACTCTTGTCCTGTTAAACTTAAAACAATAAAGGATATAAAACCTTTACCAGACGTTGTGCTTTTTGAAGGTCAGTATAGGCTATATGAAAACAAGTTGCTTAATGGCTGATTTCAGGGACAGTGAACTCATCAGGGAGATGACAATTGGAGTGAAGGACCTCTTTAATATTATGCAGCTATGCTGGCGTCCTGCAGCACATCACCAGGAGGCCTGTCAAGTGAAAAATATGTAGGATATTGACTTTCTCTTCATTAGGAGGACCACATAAAGACATGCTCTTTACTTCCTTCGCCTATTTACTTGCTAAACCAAAGTTAAATGTTAAAGCCTCTGGAAACCACAAATCCACAAAATCCACAAAAGCCTTCTGGTCTTATGTAAAAATAATTAGAAATCAGTTTCCATCCAAATCTGAAACATTTGTCTTTTAAGTTGATTTATTTATACATTTTTGACATTGGCTTTGAATTGGGCGTGGTTATCTCCAAGATTTATTCCACATTCCCAACCAATCATGAATCATCCACATCAGTTGTCTCATCCCGCCCCCTCAGTGACAGCACAACAAAACCTTTCTGCTAAATCTGCCTCTTTGAGTCTGAGCCAACTGGTTTCTACATATTGCCTTTTCCACTCACCAAGTTACTTTATGTAGCCTCTCTCTCTATCTAGCTTGCTATCAAGCTATCTATCTCGCTATCCATCTACCTTTCTATCTATCTATCAATCGATCGATCCTGCCAGTTTGTACCGTCCCCGGATGCATGTCCTCCAGCACCGGTCTCTCTCCTATGGTCCCTTCCACTTTGAGGGTTGGTGCATGTGTCAGAGTAAAGACATGTTTCATCTATTAAGACTGGATGTGTTTGAGCGAAAATCAGAGCAGATTTATCTTTTCAATGAAAACGTATCTCAATGAAGAAAGACAAAGCACTAGACTCCCGTTGTCATTCATCTCAGCTAACATTGCATGTAAAAGTTATGCTGACTATTGTATGAAGTAATGTTAAAATGAATCACAAAACGTTTTGAAACCTGCCATTCAGTGACCACCTGAAATGAATCATTTTCAGATGGCAGGGCTTCTGCTTCATCATCTGAATCATCAGAGGGCTCAAACATATACAGCTGGATTTTATTTACAGTCGCCATTGCTGCGTTGTTGCTATGAGATTGTCTGACATGGGTGAGATGTCAATCAAAACAAGGGAGCTGTCAATCAGAGCCTTATCTGCAAAATGAGCTGTGGTTTTATAATAGTTACGAATAGTTATTTTCACTCAAACTTTTGTGGATGCTTAATGAGACACTCAACTTTGATATGATATTAGCATTTTTCCTATTTACAGCCATGTTTCCAGAGGCTTTAAATGTTCCCAGTAAAGCTGCTGTAAACAATCTATGTACTCTACTTGTGGCCGTCACTGAAACCCCCACGTTGTCTCCCGCCATGTTTAGAAGTCATTTATAGCCAAACTAAGTGTGAATAATTAGATGCAATAAATATCTGTTACTATGGAAAGCCAGGATTTGAAACATCTTGCAGCATCTGGAATTCACATCTTTGCAGTGTTTTTTCTCTGTCCACGTGCAGCAGAGTAATGGGTCCACAGGAAGAGGCAACGCTGCTGCTTCAGCATCAGCACCGAGCAGAGTAATGGGTCCATAGGAGGACGGGAATGAGTCAGGGCCACAGCAACCCGGAGGCCCAGCGGTCTTCCTCATTCTCCAGTGCAGTGTTGCACAAGCCTGCTGAGAATACAGTGTCATTACACCTCCCACAAACATGTGGAGACAGAGGCTCCTCATTTAGCCAAACGATCACTTAGCTCCAAAGCTGCGATGAGACGCCGAAGCCCATGGAGAGCAGGAAGTGTTTGAGGAGTTATTCAAACATTTGCAAAGCCAATAACTCCACTAAATCTACCAGGATGCCTCATATTTACATTTGGTTCTGTGAACCCTCCCCCACGAAAACAATAACACAGCTTCTAAAAAAGAAAAAAAAAAAATTAGCCCGAAGTAACGTAATGGCTTCCTCTTTGAATCTCGGTTGGTGTCAGGTTTAGACATTTAGCATAGTGGGTTTTTGATTGAACTTTATTAAGTGTAATCGTTCTGCATGCATTATGGACAAAATTGCTAAGATTATAAAATGAAAAATGTCTATTAAAGGTATGAATCCGTACTCAACAAGAGATCAATTCGACATGCTCTTCAAGTGCTCGTTTTGATTTAGTCTCAGCAGCAACTTGTGTTGATTTTATCATTACCTCTTTTATCAAACACCAGTAAAGCTCAGACATCAGCCGACTGAAGCCCCATTGATTGTCATGTGATTGTGGTGTTTATTCCTATATTTTGTTTTGTTTTATTTCAGCTACACATTTCTGCAGTCAGCAGCAGAAAGGTAGAAACATTTTTATTAATCATATATTGTATAAAATGATATATTTTCTATGTTAAGCAGCTCTGGGTTAACTGTGAAAGTATCAAAGCCTCAGTCCACAGAGAAAAACACATAGTCTGTATTGAGACATTGAGCCTTAAAACCAGCTGTTAGGACTTCCAGTAACTTTGTGATGTCACAGTACTCGTTCCACTCAAACGTGCCCCAAGTCCAAATATGGCAGTTTGGGATCTATGACCTCATCAACTTTACACTGAGGAAAAATAGAAATCAGCAACAACAGTCATCACACTTTATTCCATGTGTTATCTTCACTACGGTGGCCTGTGGTAGTTTTCATTTAATGATCATGTGAATTAATCATCATTGGTGTTGAGCACTTCACCAGACAGTAGGGGAGAGTGGGGTAAGATGAGCCACTTTTCATATTAAGGATCACTACATCACGACAATTATAGTTTTGTTGCGAACTAATATATCTTCAGATATTTCAGGATGTTGTGCATCTCTACAAACAGACAGAATGAGAGTAAACATAACCGCCTCACCCTTTACTCAATGTTCCACCTCTCCAGGTTGAAGTGGAACACAAACAGCTGGGATCTTCTCTCTGAGTCAATAACTCAGTGAGGTTTGGGGAGTTTGGCGATTACATTTTATCTTGGGAAGAATCCCTCATCTTTCTCTCTGCAAGTAAAGCTTGATGTACAGTACCATAAACAGCTTTACCTCTTCTCAGGAACTTACTTATTGTAATCATAAACATCCAGAGTCTTGATTTAATAATTAGGAAATATACAGACAAAATACACTCATCAAGTGTGCTCAACTTGCCCCTGTGCTAAACTTACCCCACTCTCCCCTACTCTGTTTTTGTTTGTTTGTTTTTTACACTGGACCCTTTAGGTAACCACTGCTTATTTTCTCCATGACTAAACACATATCTTGTGGTTATAAAGGATTCTCCTACAACAATAAAAGTAAACAAACTGAATAATAGTTAAACACAGATCATTATGGTAACCCCTACCCTACCCTCCAACCCTAACCATTAAATATGATATATCTAAAGTAATATTAATAATATGGTCAGGATAAACACAGGAGCAATGTATGCCATTACCACCTGGCACAGCTAGAAAAGTATACAAGAGTAATGTGTGTTTACATCCTGAGAAGTTGTGCTGCGGCTCAGTGAAAAACTGCTTTAATAAAGCTTTTACATATTTGCACCAGCGAGCGAGTTGATATGAGATGAGTGAGCTGAGTCATCCTGCAGCGACGAGCTTCAGACACTTGGACACCAAACTGCGTCACCAGGGACCCAAAGATGCGGCGGATGCCACAGTGTCCTTTATCTGAATGTTTTTCATAACAAATGTGCAGTGTGTACATAGTAACAGAGATTTAAATGAACATGTTAGTCATTAGACTGATGGCACCCCCAAAACAAAAAAAAAAAGTCTCACAACTAGATGATGGTGCAAAATTGAACTTTTATGAATATCACAAAATAAGGTCTGAAAGGATTCTGATTCTACAGCCCCAAAAGATGCACTATAAAATGAGCAGGACAGGTTCACATAGAGACGTAGGAGAGATGCTAATTTATATAATATATGCTGTAATGCTGCAGCTGACAAAATATCATTAGTAAATATCTATATCAAATCTCCTCTAAGCGAGTTTTTTTTTTAACAGGCCCTCAACTCCTGTTTTACATGAAAGATCGAGAGGGGGAGGGGCAGCGCAGGACACTTCTTAAAGCAAAAACATTAGGTGCTTCTCAGAGACTAGACTCCCTAAATTCTTGTAAAAGATGTAAAGAGTTATGGGCTTGTGATGGCTGTGAGAAGTGCTGTGACCACCAGGTAGTTAACCTCCAGCTCTCCAGGCTCTGTCCTCCTGGGATTGATTCTCCTCAGGATGGCGGTCATTTCAGTCTGTGGTCTTCATGAGGCCTTATGTGGAACAAAGCCTGTGTCACCCTGGTTCACTGTAGCTGGAGCGCAGGAGGAACCACCACTCCTTGAGCCACTGAGCTTCAATAATAAATGACCAGATATACGATTTGGCTGAACCAGTAAATGCAAAGTAAGCAAACTTTTAATACATGTGGGACTTTTAGAAATGTATATTATATGCAGACTGGGCACATTAAATCAAAGCTCAGTCCAGCTGGATCATGACATTGCCTGAGCTAATGGAGCTAATGCTTTTAGTTTATATACTGCAAATGTAGAATATTTCAGTTGTAGCATATTTTATCCACGCAGAGTGATTCTATCTAGCTTTATTTTTCTCTTCTTGAGTTTTTTTTTCTTTTTTCCTTACAGTGACACTTCTTTTCTGTGCTTTCTGGGTTTTCTGTGCCCCAGATTTCCCAGTGCGGACACTCACAGTACAGGAAGTTACTATTAATACTACACTGTGTTTCTAAAATTAATCACACAGGAAGACAAGAAGACGAGACAAGTGGACAAGTATTTATTCCTAAAGAGATCAGCTCGTGTAGATTTACATTCTGCTGCTCTGACAAAACATACACGTTGGAAGGTTATGATTTCATTTTTTCATGTGAATTTCCCTGATAAATTATTGAGCTTTGTGGAGCTTCAAATATATATTTTCTACATGACGCTAGAGGTCACTCATCATCCTAAAGAAAGAGTTTAACATTTTGAAAAATGTACTTATGAAGCTTAGAGTAGGATAATGAAGGGAAGCAGAAATGAAACAGCTAGACTGGCTCTGTCCACACTTGTTTAATTCTTCCGAAATCTAAGTGTAAAAGTGACAATTCATCATTTTCAAGTGTTATGTCCCAGACTATTTTATTGGCAACTGACTCTGGTGGAGAAACAGTATGAGCTGGTGAAGGAGAGGAGTTGGTTTTCTCATCTAGTAGGTTAGTAGCTAGCTGTATCTGGCTGTTTCCCCATGTTTCCAGTCTTTGTGCTAAGCTAAGTAGTGCTGGCAGTGCCATACAGATGGGAGAGTGGTATCAGGCTTCTCAACTGACTCTCAACAAGGAGGTGCGGTTCCAACATCTCAATATGTTTCTTTAACATGTCCAACACATTTTAAGTGTTGAAGAAGGACATTCATGATTCTGATTAATTAGAATAGAAAAACCGGGAAACCTTTTGTCTTGTTCTTTTGTATCTGACAGAGAAAACCAACCCGCAGCAGCAGCAGCAGCAGCAGCAGCCGTCCATACATATCACACTACAAAAGAAAGACTGACCCTCCATGTTTAATCAGTGTGTGTGTGCATCTAGGCAGCATGATGGGCTGCAGACACTGTTGCGGAGGAGTTGTGGTGGGTCTCCAGCAGCATGTTGGACGGCTGCGCCAACACTCGGTTACAAACTATTAGTTTCAGCAACTGGATAAGATCACTGCGGTGGGAGAGGGAAAATCAACCAATGAGTTGTGCAGCCTCTTCACCATTGTAATGAAACTCTGCCTACCCAACATGGCGGCTGGAAGGCGGCGAGAACCGGAATAAAAAAACATCTATTAGGCTAGTAATTGCTGCACGATTAGCAGACGTGCTGTTTGGCATGGCTTTAGGTTTTTCTGCAGAGTTTGGAAGAAATACACCTACTGGTGCCTCCTGATACAATAGAGCTGCCTGAGTGGCCATACATCCTGCATGTCTTACTCCCTTTTCCCCTCTCTTTCTCTCTCTCTCCACCCACCCCCGTGGGTCTCTCCCTCTATCAATCCTTCCCCCTCCTCTGCCTGTCTGGACTAGGACCAGCTGGCTTCATTAGGGGCCTCCTCCATTCCACATTGCCTGGTTTTGTCTGTTGCACATTTTTCGACTGTTTTATCTTAAGCGCTGTCCATCCCCGGACCCTCATACATATTTTCTTGGCATTTCTGCAGCCACACAACTGGCTTCTAATGAAACAATCCATGTGTCCATTGTACAGCTTTTCTTTTTTTTAATTAATCTTTGTGTCTGCCACCTCTTTTTTCGCTTTTGGATCCTCATTGTTTGCAATCACCGGGAGTGAATGAATTTTAATGGCTTGAGAGAGCTGCTGTTGGATTTCCAGGCACCAGTTTGAAAGAACATCCAAAGTCAAACACTACCTGTGCAGTTTTTAACTTTCATGTCCTCCATCATCAATGGACCGAGTCTAAATCCATCGCAACATTATAATTATTCCGAAAATAACACTGGAGTCTATAACGACCTCCTTTATCTTTTCTAACTTTTTATACTTCTCCCTAAATCCACATAAAGTCTCTTAAAAGCTCCCATTATGACTGGGAAGTCAAACAGTATTTTCTGTCACTGTGTCTGTGTTTGACTGAGCTCTGCTGCGGGATGACGTCCTTCCTTGATAGCTACACCACTGACTTGCTCACCCTGCTTTTTTGCAGTTTGTCATTATTTGGTTTGGAGGGATAACAGGACTGGTGACTAGACCGCAGATGGTTCTGTTGATTGTTTCTTGATAGGGTAAGGTTGATAGGCAGATGGCACAGGGAAAACTGATGTCTTCAACGGGCAGAAAGCAACGTGGACTGTGAAGTCTTCACTGTAGAAGCCTTTTGTGTAATTTAGCAACATTTTCACAAACTCCAACTGACAAAGTAAATGCCGTTAATGGAACTTGGATGTACTTCTGCCTTCAGGCCCAAATGACTGATACACAGACTTCTCCATGTACATTATTCCCCACATGTTGATGCTCTTTTGACATCATTAAAATCTGGACTTGTTTGTCCTCTGCAAAGAATTTGAAATGATGTTTCCCACCAGGGATACTGGCAAAAGTACTTTGATTATCCATCAAGAAAAAAGAAAGAAAGATTGGGCTGCTTATAAGATAAAAATGGTTATGACTTGAAAACATTATAGATCTGCTATGTCTCACTAACTGCAACAATCACATATAGTATCTACATGAAATGTCTCCCTTTTCCTCAGTGTTGCTGGAGCCACTTTGAAAGCAGATCTGCAAGACACCAATTACTTTATGTTGAACTACAGCAAAGCCCAATAGAGAAATCTAGCTAGATAACTACAGCTACATAGAAAGAGTAGTACAATGTACTTTGTAAAAAACATGAAATTGACAACGTGTATATGATTAAAAATAATATTTGGAATATATTCACTCTGTTAGTGTGGTTCAAGCAGTTTGTGTGTGATGACATCATAGCTGTGTGACCACCCACCCTGGGCTGTGGTGTGGACAAATACATCGCCTGAGTATCCCTGCCCACACTTTCAGTGTTGTAGCAGGTCAATACTGCCTGCAGTTGTACAATGACTTCATGCAACAGACACAACTCCAAATAAACACTGCATGTGTAAATAAGGAAACTGTTTTTACAAACAACGTTATGACTTAAAAGCTTATAACATGTCAGTGATGTGTTCACTGCCTGTTTCCACTAAGTGGCTGCATGAGCTGTTGCAGGTTCGAGGTGAGATGGTGAGTTTAGGTGTAATATTGAAAGTGGCTGTTATGCTTAATCAAAGGCTCGCTATTTTCAAATTGATTTTGAAAAATGTAGAATTTATTTGGTCTCAATTTGAAATGGATGAAAATCTCAAATCCCACAATCACAGGGTCTCGATATGTGTCAGCTCTGTAAAGTCCTGAACCTGAGAACCTGAAAGAAGGATTTATCCTCTAATACCTTACAAAAACAATGAGCAAAGCTTCCTCTCTGCTTCCTTATTTTTATATGTGTGTGTGTGTGTGTGTATGTGTGTGTGTGTGTGTGTGTGTGTGTGTGTGTGTGTGTGTGTGTGTGTGTGCTATTGTGTGTAGGAGGATGGGGAGCTCATCCTCGAGGGGTTGCTGAACATCTACTGGGGCCTGCGCCGACCAATCAGGCTTCAGATGTACGATGACAATGAACGATTTCGTCTCAACCGGTACGAGAACCTTTTACACACTGACACAAAGATGCCTGAACAAAGAGATGCGGAGCAGTAATATTCTCTTTCACACAATAGCAGAGAAATCCCACGTCTTAATATTTTAACTCCACCCTGTATTATTTAGTTGAGGAAGCTGTGGAAAGTGCTTCTTCCTGATGATTTGCTGTCATGAGGATTTGTAATTAAGATCAGATAAAATAATAGCCATTCACAAAGAGGAGAGAAATGACACCTAAAAAAAATGTCCACTGGTTTTCACTTTTCTTTCATATAGAAATTACAGTAAGATCACTATGTTGGGTTATGGATATTAGGTCACACAAAAAGATATGAATATATAGTATTACTGTTGGATCAGAATTTGGGAAATTTGAATGTTTTTTTTCAGTTTTTCTTACATTTTTGACCAAAATAATAAAATGATTGTCTGAATAATGGAAACAATGATTGTTGCAATGCAAGACAAAAATGAACTTGTGTAGTGCAAGTAAATAGGCACATTTGGAAAAATAGGAGTTGGTACAGAGGAGTAGAGTTATCCTCTGTCTAGTTTTACATGACGTGATTTAAAGTTAGGGGAAAAAAATGTTATTAAGTTAAGTACTGCTAATTTTATTTTTGCAAAACAAATGGATGCATATTAAGTTTTGTACTGACAGTGAGCATGTTTTCCCTCTGTCTCTCCACAGTAACGATAGATCCTTGGTGGCATTTGCAAACAATAATTCACTGGACAGAGAAACTGGACCAGCCAGTGAGTAATGGACACGTGCAGTTATTGTCACACATTCAAACACACACACACCTGATGGATTACTGTAGATTAAGCATGCACACACACAAACACACACACACCACATTTACTGAAACAGATTAGAGCTCCACAAGTGCTTCATTCAGCACTTTCAGTGGAAAGGTTGGCTCACATGTTGAGCACAGATTATGGCAAGAGGTCAGATCAGATCACCAGCGCTATAAATAAGCAGGGTTGGACTTAGTCATGGGGCTGACATTGGGCTTTTTAAGCAGTTTTATCAACTGCTGACATCTCACAGATGTTCACAGTTTCATTTACTCTCCCTGCTAACATGGAGCATTGGTTTGGATTTCATTACAGTTTTGTCATGTGATGATTTTAATGGTGTCTCAAAAGATTAAACACTCCGACTGAAACACTACAGTATGTTTTTCACTACAGACTTTTCAAATAATCTGATTACATTGAATATAGTGCCTATCGACTTTAAAGTTTGATTCAAATATTGATTAAATTCTATATAAGAAATGAAATAGGTAAGTAGAGCCAACATGCTCTGGCAACTTTTAGGAGAGAATTATACGTTTTAATCATGATAAAGCCAAACAAGTCAGTTTGTCTCTTAAAAGAAATCTCAACTAATTCTTTCCACATTAAGTTTGAATGTGTGACACAGCTGTTACATGTGTTAAGAGGAGTGTGTTTTTGTTCATGCGTGCTGAGGTGGTGACATGAGTGGTCAGGAGGAAGAGGATTCTCCTCAGCTGCTGAGGACCAGGAGTGATGCTTCCTTCATGCGTGTCCAGAGGAGGACAAAGACACACACGGCCAGGGACTTGCAGCGCTTGCGCACACACAGGTTCTCAATTAACGGACACTTCTACAACCACAAGGTACATTAAACAGAACGCACACACACACACAAGTGAACACATTAATGTATCCCGTTGTTGACACATCTCCAGGTGCAGAGGGGCAGGGGTTTCCTGTGCGGGTGTGCCTGCACTTGTGCTTAGTCTCACAATAGCCTGCTGTAGGCTGATTTTATTAATGTGCTGGAGAATACAAGGTTACACTGAGTTCCTTCATCAGTTTCTCCTGGATATGCAGTGTGTTTGTGTGTGCATGCATCTGTGTGTGTGTGTTGTTATTGAACAGGTTCCAGCTGCAGACTGAGGGATTTCCTTTTTGTTTTAGATTTTCCGGTTCAAAATGTCCAAGGGGTTCAAGTCCAGGAATCCATGCTCACATCAAGGACTCACCAGTGTTTGTAAAACTTTGTGTTCTCTCCCTTATAAATTTCTTGCTCGTTTATTTTTATTGCCCTCAGACATCTGTGTTTACTCCAGCCTACGGTTCAGTCACTAACGTCCGAGTAAACAGCTGCATGACGACCGGACAAGTCCTCAACCTGCTGCTGCACAAGTTCAGGGTGAGCAACAGTGAGACACTGGTGGTGTTTGAGTAAAACTTAAAACAAGAAATAAAATGTTTTTGTGTTTTTTAAGGTGGAGAATAATCCTGAAGAGTTTGTCCTTTATATGGTGCACGAGTCTGGTGGTAAGTCATATATTTCATTGGGGCTTTGTCGCTAGAAATTATGCATTTTTGTGTAATTTGTGAGTTTGTGTTCACTTGCTGTCTTTGACTGTGACCTTGCAGAGAGGAGCTGCCTGAGAGACGGTGAGTACCCGCTGGTGGCTCGGGTGCTTTATGGACCCTGTGAGAAAATTTCCAAGATCTTCATCATGGAGGCTGACCTGGGGGAGGAAGTCACATACGATGTGAGTCCGGGCCTCCTGCCACCACTCTCTCTCCCCCTCTCTGTTCTCTCATCTGTTTCACAATAAATTACTTTCTTTTTTATGTGTTGTCCTCTACATAGACACACAAGGAAACAATGGACCAGTGACAGACAGTTGCGTTAAATTTAGCCAGCCAAGGAAAGATATCCTGTTTTGGGACTGATGTAACAATAGACTAAGGTGATCAACAGTATGTTGTGTCTGCACTGAATGATATAAATAAAACCAGATTGTTGCTGGAGAGTTTTCTTGATTGTCTATTATTGAAATCACTCAGATACATATATAAAGATATATATATATATAAAGATGCATTTATATCAACACAGTAATAGAAATTTAAGTATCAGGTCATCTTCCAGTGCTATCTAGAAAAAGTTTTATCCACCAAGGATTTGAAATATCCACCTAGGATTTTTGCCATGACTCCAACACAGTGGTTGTGCCGATTACTTTAAATCATTCAGCAGTAAAGTTTCTTTGCAGAATTAACTTTCTGGTTGCTCTGAATGCACCACAGAACAAGCTTTGGATTGTTTTAGAGGAACAACTCTTAGAGGGAACAGATTCATAGGTTGCCTTCTTCAAATGTTATTTAAAATGTTATTTATCTTTTTAAATGCAAATAATGTGATTTTTGTTTGTTCATTTAATGTAAGCGTGCTATTTCAATCTATTTTAACTTCCATTTGAGAGGGTCATGCTGTGCTGCAGACAGTCAATGTAATCCATTAGTATTAATATTTTATTGTCAATTTTTGGCACTTTGTCATTTTTAAAATTTTATTTATGTATTTATTGGACAGAGAAAAGCAGTATGAACACGTTTAATTGATGTGTAGCTCACTCAAACTTATGGGTCTATATCTTTTTCTCCACAGGTTGCCCAGTACATTAAGTTTGAGATCCCTGTTTTAGACAGCTTTGTAGAGAAACTTAAAGAAGAAGAAGAACGTGAGATAAACAAACTGACCAAAAAGTAAGTCAGCAGTCTCTCATGGTTGCAAAACTAGCTTCAGTCTAGTCAAAGCATACTTTAAAGGCACATCTGATCTCATTATGTGAGGCCAATATCTATGTCTCCCGCCAGCATTACACAATCAAAACAAGGCTGCCTGTCTTCAATGAAGACAGTGTTTGTGTGAAACATTCATCACTCATTGTTTTCACTGACTGCGTAATCATTTAACTCATATGACTGATATTTCATCCCTTTAACCCTGTTAAGTGTTTCTGTGAATGTGTATGTATGTCTGTTTGCTATTTACTTGTAGCATGTGGGCTCAAACATATGATTCATTGTTTAACATGCACAGGGATATTTTACAGCCCTCCTTTTAACATCCAACACTGTCATTGTTGTCAAGAAATTACATAAAAAAGGCCAAATACAGAGGAATGGCTTACTTACTTCTCTGTTAAAAACTTTTATAATGTAAAATGCATCAATAAATCTCAACATGCGCTGAATTAAATATCATGTTTTTGTGACAGATAAACATAAACTGTAGTTCATTTTGAGTCAATTCCACATTCACCATCCTGATGCCATAAATACAAGCTAATGTGTATTAATTGACAGCTTGAAATAGAAATCGTTTGGTCATGCTATACATATTTATGAAGAAAAGATTTGTTTAATAGATGCAGAAGTTGTTTTTCACCATGCTATTGGTCACTCATTTATGTCTGTTTGTGAAAGTCCAATTATATGTGTCTTTAATCCTGTGTGCTTTCTTGCCTCTCCAGGTACAGTGCTCTGAAGTCTATGATTCTGCATCAGCTCGAGGGCAGAGCTCACTCAAGCGACAGAGTATAGAGAAGGCTGTGTACGGATGTGACCCATGTGTGTGTATGTGTATGTGTGAGTGTGTATGTGTGTGTATGTGTGGGAAAGGGTTGGATGCAACACTAATGATTGTTGATTTACTGTGGGAACATTTCCAGATAGTGAATGTAGAATGTAAAATAAAAGGGTAAAAGTAAAGGCTCCAATAGAACCATATCACGCACCAATGTGCTTTTACTTTTAGAATTTCATATCTCAACAGTTTGTATGATCTGTATTTTAATGTTAGCAAGTACACCACTGTTTTTATAACTCTGCAATTTATGTATTTGCATTTTGTATAAAAATTCTTACTGCAAATGTGGATATTTATACGAGCTGCTTTTGGTAATGTTTTCTCTGACTTGGAGTTGTAATAAATCAGTTTTAGTGTGGCCTTTATGAATGCTGTTGGATCTGTGCGGACACCAAACATAATACACAGCTCAGACTTCTCACAAAGAAAACAGTCATCTTTATTATTTCCTGCACTTCCAGTGTGACTGGAACTCAGATTAGCATTGTTCTTCTGAGTGACCCTA
>OMNW01007908.1:0-14564 GCA_900303245.1 Selene dorsalis
TCCCACCCCCCTCCCCCGTTCTGACACACACAACCTGTAGCCTACATGACTCTCAGCAGCAGATTGTCGTGAGAATAGGACGCCTAAAACTGGTTTTCTCGATCATCGCCGAGTTTTTTTTGTTTGTTTGTTTGTTTGTTTGTCGCCCACATTGCCCATAGCAAAAAGCGGCCCTGAGTTCAGGTCCTTTAGAGGTTATCCACAGACAGAGTGGAATTTGAACATGTAGCCCTCATGGCCAGTCCACTTCTTATTGCAAAAGGCTTATTTTAACCGAAAAACTGTCATTCCTTCAGTGAAGTGGATCCTTGAAGCTGCTGGCTGTTAACTGAAAACCAGAACATGCCATGTGCCTTCCCAGGTGTGGGCGGTCTCTGCCTGATTGTTCATTAGTGTGTGGAAGATCACCTGTGCAACAAGAAGGGGCTCACGTGCAGGAACATGCGCACATACACCAGAACAGAGAAGAGAGAGAGAGAAAACTCAACTCCACTTTATGATTACATGGAAATTTTTGTTCATATATTAATATTTAAAGTCTCAATCTAGAAAAACTTAGTACTCAATCATTTTATGTCCCTTCTTTATCTCGTGTTATCTCAGTCTTTCTCTCTATCTTCCACATTTGGACCTTGTCCACATATAAACAATGAGCAATAAGGCCTCCAATACAGCCCCCGGTCTAATCTGCACTGAAAATGATAGGCACATTGCCAAAGCACATTGTTATGCTTTGGCAGTAATTGAGGGTCATAAATGTTACCTGTTCGGTAGGGCTGAGTAATTCCTGAGGTGATTACTGTGGTGTTATTATTTATGAACCTCAATCATTCTTGAATACTTATGCAGGCAGCCGATAACAGAAAAATATGTCAGTGGCAACAGCAGCAATGTGTGATCAGCAGCGGTGAAACACAAAAAAGACATCACAGAGTGTCAGAGGCTTCAGACAGATGGCTTCTTAACATCACTGATGAACAGTGTGTTAGCCATGATTGTTGGTTTTATTCCTGACAATCACACTTAAAATAGGATGGGAATCTAAAACGATTTATGTCATTGTTTGGATGTGTGTGGTCTCAGATGTGTGTATTTATGCATGTGTGCCTGTGTATAAGTGAGTCTACAAACCCTCTGAGGTGCAATTTAAAGGCTATTTAATATTTAACAGCTGACACAATAAAATAACTAATCCAAAACCTGTGCATTGAAAAACCTCACCCAGGCTGACATTTACCACAAAGATGTGCACTTTAGAGGCACACATGTGTACACAAAGAGCAGACGCTTCTATATACATAGGCATACAGGCACACATACAAACACACACTCAGACACACACACAGTGGGCTTTTGGTTGGATTGTTTTCCCAGTTGGGAGAGAGAAAGACAGAAATGGATCGTAGGGTTGTTCTTTGATTGATAAACCATGTAGGTGGTTGGCGAATCCCCCATGTATTTGTTTGTGTGTCTAAAGGTGAGACAGTGGGAAATGGGAACCTTTTAGATCAGCTGATACTGAGGGCCTCCTGACATAGTGTGGCTGTGCACATGCATGTGTGTGTGCGTGTGTGTGTGTGTGTGTGTGTACACAAATGTTCGAGTCTTTCAGTGAGGTCTTAAGTAGCTTCTTCCATCTAAAGAGGGAGCAGTTGGAATGCCACTTTTTTGTGTCTTGTATGTCATACAAGGACATCTAGTCACAAGAGATTTATTCTGCTTTGCAAAAGCCTTTTTTTTCCTCTCAGCTGGAAGCTGTTCATAGATTACACAGCGCCAATCCACAGCTTTGACACTTGTGACTTGACTTGACAACCAACAAAATGCCACTGGGGCAATACTTGGTACTGCTCTCTTCTTATTATAACACTGAATCAATTTGATATGTGAAAGAAAGAAAGAAAGAAAGAAAGAAAGAAAGAAAGAAAGAAAGAAAGAAAGAAAGAAAGAAAGGGTGGCCTTAGGACAACATAAAGTTTTGGATCTTGATATATGCTTTACATTTATGCAAATGGATCTTCTCAAACATAGTCTCAGAATGTATCTGTGAAGACACTGTACACTGTACAGGGATTTGTCATAAACTCAGACACATGAAGCTAAGTGTATTTGAAGGCATGCTATCCACATTCAAGTTGATTTTTTACAAGGTAACTCAAGACATATAGTACCTACGGGTATTTTGAAGCCACTATTACAATATATGCCAGCTGTTAATGCCCTGATGAGAGTGGGTGTGATGCATTTTCACTCATTTAAATTATACTACTCACATTTTAAAGATATCTGGACACTTTTACAGCTCACAGTGATGTTTGCAGTGTTGGCTTCTGTCTGCACTCTATCACAATTTACTGCCTTTCACACTGAACAGACTTGAATATGAATTATTAATCGTTGTGACACTTATGTAGACAAGCCATTTCACTAAAATGTCCTTCTTACTCCTCTACAGTTTGTTTTTTTATTCAAATTTGTCTCCTTCATGCTTCAGCTTGTTCCCTCAGCTGCACCCCAATGGTGAACATGTCCCTGACTAGTTCTGATTGGATGTGCAATGCACAAAAAAGTAATCTAGGCATATCTGTGGCAGATAACCTTGACGTAACTTTCACATCTGTGAACTGCAAGCTGACTCTAAGACCAAAAACTTTTCACTGTGAATGGCAGTGTTACTGAATTAAGTTTCATTGGGTGCGACTAACTAAATATGGACCTGTGCACATGAGGTGTGAGAAAGAAGCTTTAGTGATGTCTCACACCTGATGTCTTTGGATTTAAGTGCCTGCAAATTGAGACCATTTAAATGCCAGAGACACTCACAATGGAAAAAAATAGACATAGAAGAAATAGAAATGAAACACAGCCCACTCAGTATTAGATAAAAACCTTTTATTGTTGAGTTTCTGAAAATGAATCGACAAGAAGTGATCACTCACTCACAAGGGACTCCAATGCTGAAAATGAAACCATGATGCTCCCCAGTGTCAATATTTGGACAGAATGGGCAGCACTTCAGTGCTTTTGTGTCTTTCCTGTGTCTTGAATTGGTGTTTTTTTTGTTTTTTTTAGCACATTAATAGTGAAAAAACTGTAATCCAACATTAAAGGCTATGGGTCTATCCTGCTGGTGACTGAGAAACATCATCTGTTCTTTAAGCAGTTGTTGCCAGTGTTCCTATGAAGCAGCATCCCCTGCTGCTCTGCTCAGGTGCTAACAGTAGGGGACTGTGGCTCAGCTGCTGCATCCAAGTGTGAATGGTTTGCAGGTTTTACATTAACAAAGACCCAGCAAGTGCGCTTCAAATAACTGACTGGAAAATATGCATATGAGAAAGTTAAGGGCTTAACTGGATATTGTGCCCAGTAGTCTTTTAAATTTTCCAACAAGTAGGCCTAATAGATGGAAATAGTTCCTTTCAGTCCACCAAAGCGTTTCCACTGGCAATATTATATGATTTGCACATGCTGTACATCACAGACAGGAGCTCACCTCTGCTTCAGAATGAATTCATGAAAAACTCTTCAGTAGCAGAAACCAGTTCAGGGGGAAAACGTTTTCCATCAAACCAATCTAAATGAAGGACATTTGTAAGGTCATAATAAAAAAGATTTTTTTTTATCCGAATGTGTAGGTGTAACTCATAACATGTCATCAGACAGTTGAACAACTTTCACTCTTAAATTACAAGTCAAAGAAAGTAAAACATTGTCTTATTAAACAATTAACAGTAACAGCTGGTGATGTTCTGACTTTACAATGAGTTATAAATCCAACAAAACATTATAACATACAAAATACATCTCAAAAATTTCATGAGCCCTACTATTTTTCATTACAGTTAGTAGGATATAATAAAAGCTGTTTTACAAGAATCAAGCAATTACATGTATTTGGCTGTTACAAATACACTAATAAGAACATTATATTTTTGATTTTGAATTATGACTGTCAGAAACTGGATGCTAGGAGGAGCTGCTCTTCAATCCACTGGCATTCATACTTGTGGATATTTTTTCTTTGAGATGTCTGAGAATCATACAGGACCAGAAAGGTTGTGGCTGTATCAGCTTGTGCCCTCACACCTCTACTTTTGATGTTTCTCATGCTCATATCAAGGTCCTAATTTGTGAATGTGGCCTTCTGGTGTTGGGATGGACAAACATTTGTTGCCAGAGAGAGATGCAGGCATGCAACTCACAAATATCTGATACAATATGAGCCGAAAAGCAAACGTGGACTTGTGCCTCAGCTTTTACTTCACCTCAGTCATACAGGTTAACCGTTTTTCTGTGGTTCAGATTTCTTCAACATTGTATCACAAGAGTACAACTGCTCCTCTTTGTTTGGCACTTTGAGATTCATGCAACACTTCAGCGTGTATGTCATGTTGAACCAAATGCAGACAACAGACAAGGATTCTGCCAAGAAAAAGCCAATGTGGTCTTTTAAATTCACTCAAGCACAAAGTGGACAGGATGTTTCACTGCTTATTATGCTGCAGCCGTCATAGCTGTTTCTTCAGTCCAAACTGGATCCAACTTTTTTTTTTTTCAACCTCTGGGTCTTGGAATGAGACCAACCAAAGCAACGGCCGAAGTAGAACTGAACAGTACACCAATGAGTAAGACAGAGGGAAATGCTAAAGGAGGAGGAGGAGGTGGTGGTGGTGGTGGGGGTTTAGGGGGGTTTAGAGATAAAGGTGAAGAAGACAAAGGATGGGTGAGAGAAGGAGAGGGGGAGAGAGACAGAGAGAAACAGAGAAAGAGAGAGAGATCCAAATAAGCTGTCCAGTTTGGCTCCTGTTAAGAGAATTGAGAAGCAGGAAATCAATAGTGGCTGCCACCCAGGCAGCCAAATAATGGAGGCTTTACAGTGGCACACTGCAAACGATGGCTCCACATTAATAAGGAAAGTGCTGTTTGGGGGACAACTGAGATGCCATCATATGCTGTGGCCCGATTGTTGAATAAGGAGTTGACGTAAAATGAGTACTGCAATAAATGATAAAAAGTAAATAAACATATAAAAATGATGAGGATGATTCTGGTGATTTAGTGCAAGTAACTAAACCATGACTGTTTATCTGGATAGCCTGTGGCTCCAGGTCATACTGGTATGAAATAAAAATGATCATGTGCAAGAACGAACTGCTAAAATAGAAAAGAAATCTACAAAGAACACAATTAACGTCAGACCAAGCATAACAGGAGATCTTCAATATACCTGCAAATGGCATGTCTTCTTTGTCAACAACAGAGTCCACATCTGTCAGATGCCACACCCTGAGATTTATTTCATTTTTAAACTTCATGTCAGTTATATATAACAAAAGGCCATGTTAAATTTTCTTCACATATGTTTGGTGGGGCTCCCATCACTATAGACTGGAGAGGCTACCTGCAAAATGAGATATATCCATGCATAAATCCAGAAGAGAAACAAAATAAAAACCTGAAATTCTGTTCAGTAAAGAAAGTTCCTCACATTTCCATCATGACTAAATGGTTTGAAAGTCTTGAATGTTACTTCAAAGTAGCTTTGAGAAAGCGAGCTCATGATTTTTGGGGGGATTTGGAAACCTGAAACGCTCTCGTGCTGTCATCCATTACAGGCTTCCACTGTAATACAAACCTACCAATTCATCTGTAGTTCTTCATTAAAGCCTCATCCTTTCCACTGGTTTATCTCACTCTGTTGAAGCCCGTCAGTAACTGAGGAGAAGTGTGCAGTCAGCTTTTTTCTTAAAGGTCACATGGAAAAAAAAAAAGTCCAACTGAGAGTATTGGCTACACTGGGATAAGATCTTCCACCGTTGCTGCTAATTTCCCCTTAAACCTGACCAAATGTCAGCAGCACGCCTGTTTGAGGGGGCTGCAGCACAGTGTCAGTTTGTGGTGGTTAAAGATGGTTAGGATGGTAATGAATGGTGCTGCAGTCATTAGCTGTGGTATGAGATGGGATTACATCTCCTGCGTCTGGATATTGAGTTATGCTCAAAGAATATTAAAGAATATATCCCGACCCACGATGCATGCTAATAACACAGACAGCATCAATAGCAAAGCACGCTGGTGTCTCCGAAAGTGATGAATTAATGATAAAGAGTTAGTCTATTTTATATTTCTTCACTTGGCATTCTGGGTTATCAGTTGTGCTGATTTTCTGTGGGTTCATCGCCATGAGCGACCCCTTAAAAAACTGTGGTCATTTGATACAGTTATAGAGATTTTCATTATAGTTGCTTTAATGTTGCAGACAACCTGTTTTCTCCGACTTTAAGTTATGTCAAACTAAAGGTCAACACATGGTCTGAAACTTGGAAATATGCTTGTACAGTTGTGCAGTAGCTTATTAGCCACTATACAGAAGGTCCATTAACACGAGTTCTTTCCCTGTTCTATCTCTGCCCTTAAAATTACACTAAACATGTTTTAGTGCCCTGGCTCTCCCTCTAGAGATTCTTGGTTTGGTGTAATTTAAGCAGGAGTTTCTACCTAGATGTTGCCTTAAATTTTCCATGAATCATTTTCTCTGCAGGTTTTTCGCAACTGTAATTCTCTCCACAGTACTTTCCCAGGGTGGAATAATAAAGTGGTTGCACGTTGTGTTGGGAATATTATTTACAGAACTGTATCATACAAATGCAGGATTCGCACATGTGTAGGTTTATCTACTCATGATCTCTCTTACACACACAGACTAGCCTTTGCCCAGCCCCTGATTCAATGATAAATAAAAGATACATACGTTCATTCACAAACTTGACAAGGAGGCATTTCAAGTATTTCTTTCACATCATAAATGTATCAAACTGATGACCTGTTCCATGTGCTTGGAAAACACAAATACTTTGCATATGTACTTATTCAAATTAATCTGAAATGTCATAACAGCACTTATCAGTGTTGTTTGGGTTCGTGGCTATCTCCTGTAATTTCCATATCATATAAACATGCTATGATTTGGCTGGTGCAAGGTCCGGGTGCTGCTGGCTTCTCTTGGCATAGCCTTAATAACAGTTTGGCACTGGCATGAGGATAGCTGCAGCTGATTAGTATATTCATGACTAAATGCATATGAAATAAATTGAAGCATAAAACCTCCCGTTAGAAATCTTTGATTAAAGCATATATACTGGTCTATGTCTGTATCATTTGCTCATGATAAATGAGGAAACATCATCTCTGCTTTGATGGAAGTAATGCCTGTAATATAATTACAGCCGAGCTTTGATACTGACAAGCACTCATCAAATTTATAAGACTAACAAGTGACTTTAGTGTTCAATTGCCTCACAGCAGAGCTGTCTGCAAAATAACACATGAAGGGTTAGACAATAAAACTGATGCAACTCTTACTTTTGATAATGTTACCTTCCACTGGATTGACAATAAACCTGAGATCACTCCTTCTCTCACCTCTGATTCAAACTGGAGCCTGCTCTTTGAAGCAGGAACAAGTGGTTTCAAGAGAGAAAAAGAGGGAGAGAAGGTAATAACAGCCAAAAAGGCACAGATAGAGTAGCAGGCGAGACAAAGCACTTAACAAGGCCTTATTCAATACAAGGATGGTGTAGATAACTGATAGTAGCCAATCAAGGCGGTGAGAATGGCAGGCTTCCTTGTTTGTCGAGCTGTAAGGAGATTACTTACCACCGGCCACAACATCTTATCCCCCAAATCCCTCTCTAACACTAGGCAGCCTCCAGCAAATACAGATCTCATGCTCCTTGTTGCCACCCAATTCTGGCAGTGTGCTTCATCCTGTGTGTCAGGATATAAAGACAACGCACAACACAAAGGAGAGTGAAGACACTGACAGCCAAAACAAAGTGAGGGCTCTAAAAAGCCTGAGGGGGACTTAAAAGATTATCAAGAAAATAAAATAAAAAATCTGTGTACTCCAATCCAATCCAGTAAAATATGCAATATTGTTAGCACCAAACAGATGTCAGTGTCAGAAACACAATAAAATCCAACAGTCTCAGAATTATACCATCTGTCAACATGTCATACCTTTGTAAAAACGCCACTGATGATACTTGTGATCCATATTGGTGGAGGTCCAAATGTCAGATGCCATTTTTCAAGTGATATAAGTCATAGATACTTGTAATTAAACAAATAACAATGCATCAGTCTTAGAAAAACTCCTGCAACACTGTGTGCACGTCAGTGTGCGGTCCAGCACCAAAGATGAGAAACAGAGCAATCTGACAATCGACAAGAGAATGTAAATAGAGAACTACAGAGGGACACATAGGGCAAGTTTAACGAGATCAAAACTCTGCTGTAACCCAGCAGGGCTCTTCAAACTTTCAACCACCTTGAGAGAGAAGAAACTTCTATTACTGCTAATTCACATTTGGGCTCTAACTTCCATGGCCACAGCTCTGTTTGGGTGAGGAGGAGGGTGAGAGATTACACTCAGGCTGGAAGCTGGCCAATATCAACGTTTGAAGATGTCTTTTGATCACGGCTACATATAGCAAGTTTTCTCTTTTCACAACATTAATTAGTGCGGCCAACCCACAAGACTCATCGTTACCATTAGAAGCCTCTTTAGTTAGAATTCTCCATTAGCGAGCGCACATGTTCACACACAAGCACACACACCAACACACTCAAACAGATTTGTTAAGTAAATGGGAGTAGCTTTATAGCAGTCCTCTGTGAGCAGTAAACAGACGTTTACATCACTATAAAAAATTTGCAGGGTGTGAGGAGATAACGGAGACTCAGCAACACGCTGCTAGAGCACTACCACTCAACAACTATCACCACATTTGTTAAAAATACACTGCAACATGTGTGGAGATGTTCATTCTGCTTCCAAAATTTCTTTTACAGATTACAACAGTGACAGAAAATCAGTGTGGAAGAAAAACAAAAGACAAAACTGCTATATTTAATCCTTGATTTTCCCCCCATGTATCTCATCAATAAGAACAGAGATGATCACACTTTGTCTAATCCAGTTTATTCTTTTTCAATAAAAGAAAAAAGTTGGAAAGGGGAAGCAAAAGGTAAAGCAATGGAAACAAAAACAAAAAAATACAGATTTTTCCACATTCTTCCCATATTGTAACCACATTACAACCAAAAACTGCAGCTCTACACTAAAGTGCAACTAAATCTGAAACGCAAGAAGGGGTTAAATAAGGTTTTCTTTAAGATACAGAATATTCATTCATTATGCATTTTCTGTTCATTACTTCCACAGTCCACCAGGAAAACATTTTGACAGTAATTATTTGCTGATTTTAACTTTCAGCACTTTACTCACCCCTGCTCTCTTCCCTCATCTACAGCAAAACAAGAAAGGAGGAGGAGGGGAGACAGGGGGTTAAATGAGGAAAAATAGAGCAATCAATAAGCAGAAGATGAGAAAAGGAAAGTCAAAGGCAGGAGGAGAAGGATGCATGTGACCTCATCATGCTAGCAGGAAACATGTTGGGGGAAATGGGAACATTAAAGTCCTATGAAGAAAAATGAAAACCAAAGAATCTGAAGCCTCCTTTCAAAAATTGTGGCAAAAGTGAACTCAAACAACGCGGATAATGGAAATGAAGGCCTAAACAGCCATCACAGTCCCCAACAGGAACCTCTGAGTGATGCTCTGCCAGTTTTCGCCTCAGTCCAAACTCAGAATGAACAGAGCAACCTTTGATATTGCCTGTTTGTGCTCAAGATGAACGGCAGCTGAGCACATAAAACAACATAAAAGTGTGAGTCTATGTAATAGCATGATGAAAGGATGTACACATTGCAGACATTCCAGGTTCACTCAAACTATAAGTATATTTAAATGTCCTTGTATCCTGTTAATTTTAGTCTTCCTGAAGTACACATCCAATACACATAATCCACATGGTACTGAAAAAGACTGTGGAAATGTCATCATGTGGAAGGGCTGTGGGGAATAGAGAGATAAAGGTCAAGACAAAAGAAGGAAGACAGAGACAATCCCCAACAAATTAAGTCTTGATCAATCAATCACATCCTGACTTTGAAGACAGATTCTGTGTGCAATCCATGGACAACCAGCTCGTTGTTCCCACTTGTGTCTGCGTGTGTGTGTGTGTTTCAGTCCGCCTCACCGTACAACTGTTGAATTTGGATTTACAGTATCACGCCAGTTTCATAGTCCACAATGGCAGAAACATCTTTGCAACTATCTTAAACAAAGGAATAAAAGGTGTCCTATTGCAGAAAAGAAGCAAGTTGTTGGGAGGAGGTGTGAAGAATGGGCTGTGATATCCTGAGGTGGATGATTAACAGGTGTTTGTATTTCTGAAGGTTTAGGATTAAATGTGGTGGACGGCCGTGGGGTAAGACACTGACTTAAAGTCCTTGCTTGGTGCAGAGTAGAAAGCAGCTCTGTCTGACTTTGAGGTAAAGAACAGTCTATAAACAGCGCCAAAGAGAAAGTGTACACAAAGGGCAACCATCCCTTCCTCCTCCTCCTTGTCATTCTTCTTTTTTTTCTTTTTTTTTGAGGTAAAGAGTATAGTCTTAAACTGGCTTCCAGGACAAACATTTGTGTATCCTCTCTTAGTCCGTTTTTTCCGTTCTTACTCCACTCACACATGTGTAGTCAGGAGCTTGCAAAAAATGTGAAGAAACTCTTTCTCTTTATTGTTCTTTCATTCCTGGGTATGGATTTTCCAAAAGGCATCTTAGCAGCAGGGATATGATCAAGCCAACAGAAGTAGAGAACAAACAGGCTATGAGAACAGTGGGAGTATAATTTAAGAGAAAAAAGTGGAGGTTTGTATCCAAAAAAAAAAGAAAAAAGAAAAGAAGAACAACCTGCAGAAATCTTGAAAAACAAAATGAGGTGAAAACAGAAAAAACAAAACAAAAATCAAATCCCTATTAGTGCTAAGACACCTTCTGATTGCTGAGATTCTTCAGGAGCACTCCTCCCCGATACGCTGGCATGAGCGGCCCACCTTGCGGTCAAGCTTGACCATCTTTAGGACAGCCTCCTGACGACCACGGCCCAGGTGGTCAAACAGACACTCGTGCTGCTCTGGGAGCCGATGGAGCATACAGAAGACATAACCTGGGCGGGGGTGAGAGAAAGTGAGGGAGAGAGGTCAGTGTGAGGAGTTCAGGGGTCGTGTGAATGTAGTTTAAGTTTAATGAGACCTAGGACAACATGAACGAAAACAGACAGAATGCCCCTATATAGTGCTGAAAAGTATACAATTAAGTTTATATAATTAAGTTTCTCTACATAAATGACACTTGTTTGAAACCACGATAATTTATACAAGGATTTAGAAAGGGTGTTTTGTTTACAATATGGGTATTAGAAGAATTGAGTGTGTCACTATAGGTTGATAAACAGCTGCATGAAATACAAGTCTTTCGAAACAGCCGAGAGCAGATTATATTTGCCGTCTTTTCATGCCTTTGTAGAACGTCTTGTTAACAGAGAAGGCATTTGATTCTAGTTGAAAGCTTCCTCTTTTGACTCCGTTCAACAAAGGCAGACAACCCTCATCTCTCTCATTGACTCTGTCTGTACTGTAGCGCGTTCAATAAAGGGCCCTGCCACTGTAGGAGGCTCGTTAACCTCGGAGAAGCTCGTTAGCTCTCATCGTCTTAAATTCATTCATTAATACGCATAATAACACTGCTGGCATTCAATGAGCAGTGATTAAAAGCCCAGTTTGACAGCTGGTTGCTATGCAATTAAAACCTATGCAATTACAGTGCACACAAAGGGAGTAGAAGGGAGAAAGTTGTTAAATATTTGAGTCCATTAAAGGGACAGGTTGCTAGACACTACCCAAGAATCCAAACTACTTCCAGTTACTTGCTGCAATAAAAGTAGAGAAAACTTTCATGATGACAGTCTAAGTGTCAAGGGCTCATACGCAAAATACATTATTAATGTAACTCGCATTTCAGATTTTCACACTGTATTTTCACCCTATTTTAAAAACACAAATGCAATGATTTGCTCAGAGGCATTCATTTGTCAAAAAGGTGTCTGACAACAGTTCATTACAACAAAGAACAGGCCAAATATTATCAGCCAGATTTTTAAGAGTTTTTTATGGCTCTGATTTAAGGCAGTGATAACAGGCTGATGATTTCTCCTTCAGAAACTACAAATCAACCAGTTTCCACCACAGTCACAGCTGAAAATGTACAATTTCTGTGAAGTGCGTGGAGTTCTGAAATATCAGTGTGTTTGGAAAATGCTTTTTGGCACAATAATGAAATTCATGCATGCACCGCAAGTTTTACGTGTTTCAAGTTTCTACTGCATAAAACTGAAGGTATATTTATTCCAACTAAAGGTAAGAAAGGCAAGGCTGAGATGTGCTTGCACACATTGTGCACAGAAATACTTTAAACATAACCACTAATTGCAGAACGTACATTAATCAATGGTGGTTTTCAGCATCTCTGCTGCTGCACAACATGCAGCATGTGGTCAGGGGCAAATGGACTGTGGCCAATATGTGATTGTAAGGAACCATGACTGAGTGAATATTTACTCAACTTACGGTAAATTCAGAATATCAATGCCCATTGTCCATCCTTGCATCAAATAACAGCATAAGTCTACTGAGTGTGACAACATTGGATCAGACACTGTGGCGGGGCTTTTTTTTCCCTCATTTACAATCTGAAAAGTGTCTGTGCTTTCAACTCATTATCAGACCTTCTTAGCTTACATTTTGCAGAACCATTAGCAAAGTAATCTGCAATTACTGCAGTAGTCAGAAATCACTGTAATTGCCACCATTTCCCCTTCAGTCTGTAGAATGCATGTTTTTGTAGTAAGCACTGGACTATTAAGGATAGATGGCCCATGCATTAAGCAGTGCCTGGTGGAAAAAAGGCAAGTCAATTTCCAATTTAGAAATGAGTGTGTGGGTTTAAGCAGATGGTCTTTAAGCAGTGAAGAGCTGTGACTTTTTAAGTACTTTAATTTGTATGCAAACAAGTTGATTATCAAGCCAAATATTGGTTTAAACTGCATTAGTGTTTGTAGTAATTGGCTTATGTTTTATGTGCAATGTGAAACATTCAGGCTTTCTGTAATGGCCCCCTAAGGCAAGCAGAAGGACTATGGTCATTGACATTTCTGTCAACAACACAAACATGCACAGGTAGTAGACACATTTAACTGCATGTGGTGTAAAATTCACAAAACTACCACCAAGGTAAGTAGCATTTATTTATGAGGCCAATACTGACCACCGCATAAGTTATTTATTATGTCGTGCACACGCAAGGCACACGACTGAGGTCTTCAATAATAGCTGCCACTACTTAATGTGCATTCTTTAGTGTGTGAGTGCGCCTGTGTATGTATTAGCATAAATCTGTTCATTGATCATGCTGTTTGTTGTAATGTATGTTTGAGTTGTAGCATCGTACCACAGCGACAGGAGCCCAGCTCTTGCTGTACCAGCTCCAGTTTGGTTTGGCAGCGATGGCAACGTTTGCGGCTCCGCTGTTTCGAGCCGCTGCGAGATGCAGACGACGACGATGATGCGGACAAGGATGACAATGATGATGAAGAATCCTCACTCTCTGGCACTGCACCCACTCTTGCTCGTTTTTCGGGTGACACGTCGCTTTCCGACTCCGAGGCTGGAGATAAATATGAGCACATGCACATAAAGGGGGAAAAAAAACATTAGCTACAATGTGCAATATCTTCAACTCAATCAAGCTTTCAGAATATGAATAAATCAGATTTCTGTTGTCAAAGGATACAAAGGCATGTGATGGTTAACTGACCTGCGAGAAACTGTCTTCAATTATTAGTCTACCAATACTTACTTGGAGCCAAAAGCTGTTTCTCAGTTTTATCACCGTCCTTCGGATATAATAATAAAATAAAAAGCATTCATCTCCTGTGTCCAGGACTGCAGCCTTGACAACAATTTAAAAAAAAAAACAAAAACAATTCAGACCTGCCATAATATGCTCCATAACAACTTCCATATAATACATAAAGACATCATCTCTGATTTAGTGACTTCTGTAACTGCAAGAGAACAGATGATGGCACAAGGATGGCATCAGGACAAAACCGTCCCTTTGTGTTAAATAAAAAGGAGCATTGGAGATTAATGGCTCTCCTGTATCAGATTACATTCAACCCAGCACCTTAGACAGCAAGAGCATGTAGCTCTTTCTGTAGTTTCCAGTGGTCAGCTGGAATTTCAACTCAGCTCTTCTCATCAATCCTGCAGACTTTTTCCCTGGCCAGGCCAAATGCAGATCAGCGCTCAATAAATCTCTGAGAACTAGGCCAAGCTGAGCAGTGAGATCTCCCTCGCCAACCCCATCGATCCCTATGTGTGTGAGTATGTGTGTCTGCACATGTGCCAGAGCATGTTTTGAAAAAAAATAAAAAAGGTTTCCTCCTCGCCTGCCTTTTGTTATCCCGATAAATCTCTGCAGCCAATTTACACAGGCTGGAACACCAAAGTTAAACTGTGAGCCAACAGCTGGCAAGAATTTTTTTGCTCCCAAAAAAAAAAAAAAGAGAGAGGGAGGAAAAAAAAAAAAAAGACGTCTGG
>OMNW01007908.1:14584-25916 GCA_900303245.1 Selene dorsalis
AGCGAAAACATTTCTATTGTAAAATGATCAAATAAAGCTTTGATTTAACAGTGCAAAGAGCTGCACAAATGACTGGTAAAGCCAAGTACTTCTAAACAGACTGTAAAAGGCGAAACATCAGCTCAGAAAAAGGTTTAAATGCTGCTGTTGTGTGCTTAAGTGTTGCTCTACGGTGCTCAGCTCACATGATCCCACTACATCAGACAAGAGATCAACATGGTCATACACCGTTGCTGAGCCTTGCCTACTCTGCAGTTGTCTTAAGTCATGTGCACCCACGTGTTCATCATGTGTGTGAGTACAGCAGGTTGTGTCACCGAGGGGTGAAGGCACCATAAAGAGAAACACAAACTAGAAGAAAGCCTGCAGTGCTTTTTAAAGATCCATCTCATTCATCTTCTTCTAATTAACACTCCGGATGATGCTGATGTTCTTACCAACACCACTCAACATGCTTCAGTCCTGTCACTCTTGCATCCCAAGTCAGTTTCTTAAAATGATGGAATCAAACATGATGTCTCCTAACTACTGAGCTGCAATGCCCCCTTCTGTGTAACCTTTACAATTTTAAATCTTGGTTGTGCGTGCAGGTTATTGTTCTGTGTAACTACTGCATGTCTATGTATTCACAGCCAGCATTCACTCTTAACTGCCTTATTGGCTTTACATTTCACCTCCTTGTAGTCAGGCTCTATTACATCCCCAGCATCCTTTCCTCTGCTGTATCCCAAAGAAGAACAATTAACCTGGCTGTTTTTAATCAATTCAACGCTGCTGATGTTACCGAGTTGCACGCTGTGCTGAACACAATAGTTGTTATTTTAGTGGTAGAGCTGAGGCATACCTGACTCAAAGGAGCGTTTTGTGGGAGTGGAGAGTGAACCGAAGACTGTGTCTGTGCTGGATACGTCTGAAAGGGAAACACGGTGAGAAGAATGTGTGAAAGGAGATAGAAAATAAGAACAAAATGAGAAATACATATCATAGAAATACAGAGCCTAAATATAGAACAACTCTATTACAAAAAAAGAAAACTACACTCAAACTGACTGGCAGATAGTAGTAATTATAATTATGCAAGAAGAGAAGCTGCTAGAAACTTTGCTGTTAGTTGCTTGGATACTCTTATATTTTTTCTACACGGCAATGGGTTGAAAAAAATCTCTCTCCAGTTTCATCCATACTAGAATTAAAACTAGAAATATGGGAATATTGAGATATATTTACTCAGTTTACTCTTCTGAAACATATAATTGCTGCTGCTGTGCTGATTATAACTCATGATAACTCATGTATCATTTTCTCAGAATAGCAACATTAAATGTGTCCTTAGAAGGGTGGGATTAAATTACTTTCTGACTTTCTGTTAGTAATACTAGTCCATCAAAAATTTTAGTCATGGACCAAGACTAATTAGAGTGAAAAGAACCATAACGCAAAATGCCAAAAAAGAAAAAAAAAAGGAATTAAAAAAAAAAATTTTTTTTGGGAAATTTTAAAAATTCTTACCTTTACCTTACTAATGCTATATCAATTAATGAACATTTTGATCTGTGAGTGGAAAAACAAGGTGGTTCCATGGAAGCTCTGTATCTAGAGATGTGCAACAATCAGGTACTTGTACTTATTGCTTAAAAAAAAAAGCCCCTGCTGTAACAGAGAACCAAGTTAGTGTGGGCACATTTTTTCCACAAACAGCACACATCCATCTGGTAGCCACTTTATTGTCCTGTCCCGTCCTGCGCTGGCCTCCGCAAATAACCTTGTCACAGTATAGTGATGACGGATGCCCTGGCAATTGTAGGTGTCCTCCTAAAACCTTCACTTCTGAATAGATACCCTTTCCTATCATTCTCTCTATCTGTGCCATGAGGACAAATATAGCCAGGGCAGGGGCACTGCAGCTGCAGCCTCAGTTGGCAGAAACTGGTAGCAGTTTTCTACAGAGAGACACCGCTGAATAAAGGCTACAATACTCTGTCCAGATTACAAAGCCTTCAAGCTCCACACCTCATGCAATTTTGGCATTTAAAGTGAGAGTGCACCGTGGTCCACATTCAAAGACAGGGGAAGAAAAAATGTTTCTTTCAATAATCTATGGCTAAAGGCAATTCGCTTATTTGATCTAATAAAGAGGCAGTGGCCCCACACCAGCTGTGCTGATAAGAAAACCGGTAAGACCATCATCTCACTGATGAAGTGCTGTCTTACCGTCCTGAGCAGGTAAGGATGTCACCCCCGTCTCTCCTGGCGAAGGCTCCACAGATGCGCTAGGCATCGACATCAGTGACTGACTAATGCTGCTGTTTGTGTCATTACAGAAGATGTCTGCTTGGCTGCTGCTGGAGCTCGAGGAGGCCTTTGGGGCACAGTCATTGTCTGGTTGTTTCTTCTGAATGTCTAGAAAAAAGATAAATAGTGAGGAATTTGTACATTTGTACATAAATGAATGCATTATCCATTGGAGTGTGGAGTGGTTGTTAAATTAGGCAGTAGACCAAAAAAGTGTGTCTGGCATTGAGAGAACTCAGGTGCAACTGCAGATTATGCTTAATTTCACACAAACTGCAGTGCACCGACACACTATTGTTTGAATCTTATGTAAGGACAGACTTCTACTCTTAACTCTGGCACTGATTCAGAGGATGAACTAAAGAGTGAGAAGGGACAGAATTATTTGGTGAGACTTCAAAGCCCCACACTTGAATGTTTCTAAAGAGCATGGAACTAGGAAGGAAATCCGTCACCTTAGTGATGAAGATAAAGAAAAGGCCAAAGTGGTTACGGAGCAAATACCAACAACTCTGTCAGTTCAAATCGGATAAAGAAAGGCAAGATGTACAAGTTTTTGCTGCAAAAATGATATAAATAACACTAATAATCAGAACTGTAAACAGAGTTATGGATGAGTGATTATAACACTGCACTTTACCCCTGAGTTTCTTCCTCAGACCTCTTTCTCCATTTCTAATCACTTCACTTCAAGACCTCTGCAGCAAAGCAGTCTTTTAACAACCTGCCTCCCCAACACGCTCCCCAGACTTCTACTGACCAATGTTAGACACAAGATCAGTCAAACAAACAAGCACACAACAGAACAAGAACTTACCTGCAAAGCATTTAGAGCAGAGATTCATGGTTTTGCTTGACCTGTTGGAAAGATCAGACAGAGAAAGCAAATGAGATAATCACATACAAGAAGTGATAGACCTGTGTGAGACATCCAAAAAAATGCAGAACAGGAAGCAAAAACCAAATGCTAGTGTCTTTTTCTAGTGGAGTTTCACACAGCAAGAGTAACTACATGTTTTCATGAATCCTGGCTTCCAGGATGAGACTCTATTTCACATTTGGGATCTTGGGGGAGAAAAAAAATCAAGATAAGGAGAGTAATCCAGACTTTCTGTCTTGAATAATTCAATGAATTCAAAGCTGTCACGCAATGAAGCTGTCAAGGTCTAAGTAGCACTACTGGCTAAGAGGCCACATCAATTGAGATTTGACTTTTGTTTAGACTGTGTTCTACACATCTTGCAACTACTGTGGGAATATCAAATATTGAAACAAAGACTATGAAATTTACGAAGTGCATACTGATTACATTACAACTCCATCAGCATGGAAAACAAATACTGTTGGACTGTCTTCCTCTGATGGTCAAAATCTCTTCATGTAGCTTGTAGAAATAAATCATTAACATTTTTTTATGTTTTTACACACACACATTGGAATTGGTTCTTTTAACCTATTTTACACTTATCAGAAATAGTCAATATATTATGGCATAATTGTCAAGGTGAATGATCTGTTGTGTCAAACGAAAAATGAGTGTGTACAGTGTTGAAGGAGTGGAGATGAAAATATGTAGGAGTTCACAAATGCAAAGCCCCTCTACCTTGTGTAGGCTGACATGGAAACCACTAAACTGGTCTGATGAAGGTGCAGGAGTCATGAAAGAAGAAAATTACCAACCTCATTAATTTACTCTCTTTTCATCAAACACAAAAGCTCCAGTTAATTGAGTCATTTCTTGTATTTGGATGGAAAAATTCTTACTGATACCCAAACATACTTTCCCGGTTCCAATCTGAGATCAGGATCTTTGATATAGAATAGCTGCTGTTATGGGGTAGGTCACTAAAACCTAACTGCTTTCAGTGGCACAGCTCTTTTACAACAGATGGCTCTGGCTTTCCTTCTCAGAGGGCTCCTCTCATTTCCTCTGAAGCCCTCGCCCTTACTGTCTGCACATCAAGCGTGACGGTCGCTGCTATCAGTCACATTCTATTTATTTTTGGGTGCTTCGTTGCACACCTTTGTCCTCATTTCTAAATGTAGGGTCAGCTGCAGTCAACCCGAGGGCTGTCTGTCAGTGTGCCACTGTGTGGTCTTGGGTATAAAAGAGAAAGGAAGAAGCCAGAAGTAAAGATAGAGGAGAAGTCTCATCATGAGAAACAGGCAGGGAAGAAGCCAATACTGGATAAACAACAAGTTGTATCCTGTTGTCAACCTTGCAAATCAGAGGTAATCAAATCACAGATTAATTAAGGGACTAAAAGGGTTGAGAAAGTTTGAGAAAGAAAACATGCAGGACAGAAGTGACTGTGTGCTTGTTAAGCTGAGTGAAGTTTGAACAGAGTGCTCACAATCAGTCTGTTTCTTAGTTGGCCCACTGCTGTGACTAATGAGTATACCTGATTGGAACAGGCAGGAACATGGGCTCCATCACCTTGGTAATTCAGTTTGAGCGACACAACGGAGCAAAGGCTTTGGATGAATGATAAACATTTCAAGTCGTACGACACTACTGACATGAGGAGTAAAAAAAGAACGACTCCACCAACAGATAAAAGAGTTTCCAAAAGCAGACTTTATCAGGCTGAGGTTTATCTATCGAGGGTACAAAACTAAAAGGTGACCAAAGGGCTCAACTGAGTTTTATGTTACAGAGGGAGGAGAGATTTTACTCAGTAGCTCTACTTTCATAGTGTAAGCATGTCCAACAGTCTGTGTTCCTGATGGGCCCTTCATTAACATTACCACTAATACAGCTATGCTACTGTCAGGAACTGAGACAAACAGAAGCTGATCATGGTGTCTCTAAAACAAAACAAGATAAGTTCAATAGTGAATCCGGGCATTAGCCGTAGCTGTATGGTATATCTCTTTGCTATTTTTATTATATTACATTGCATTTTTGAACTATACAATGAACACTTCAGTTGTGCCATTTGCATGAAAAGGATTCAGGTAATTACAGGTAAAAAAAATATATTTCATACTTCTTCAGAATTCTCTGTGGTCTTGAATAACAATAATTGTGAGCTTACGGTACCTTTTTTTAAAATTATGAATGGCAATATGGGGTAAATTGACAAACTAATTGACTACGCAATTACTTAACTAATCCAGCATTTCTCTCTGGCCTTGGCAACAGCAATCTTCATTATTTATACATATTTTGTACTAATGCAAAATCATTATGGTTGTTTAGTTTAGATTTGTATCCCATACAGTTTACTTTACATATATACATACACACATATATACATATAAATATACATATATATATATAGAGAGAGAGAGTTTTGTATCCTCGGTATATATGAGGAATTTCTAAAAAAAAAACTTTGTAACAATATGTACTGGTGCCACTGCAGCAGAGCAGGAAGTTCTCCTTCCCTACAATGTATACAACAATGTAATGAAACTGGAGATAAAGCCACATTTGTACCTTAAGTGAATGTAATGTTAAAGAACTAATCACTGAATACTAATTATAGTATCAACACAGCAGTAGTAATAAACAGACGTTGTGTATTAAGCCACCATTTTCTTTGGACATGAGATACAAAACTATGTTTAACTTGCTATGCAAGGCAAGCCCTGGTTAGGTTGCACTTGCCAGCCTTGACAAGGATTTGCACAAACACATTCACACAACTAACTGAGGCCTACACAAACAACCCACACCTGCAGAGAGAAAGAATGTAACATTCAAACATAACTGATAACATGAAACACTAGGAGAATGTAAATAAGCGATGTTAGATCTGTTCATTGAGCAAGTGAAAAATACCAAAATATTACAAAGTGTAACAACAACACTCCTAATTAATAAAGAAGCATCCTATCTGCAATTAAACACAGTCCTCTCCACCAAATCAGGCAATATAACCAGGCTGAGACATAATGACATATCAAGGAAAAAAGTGATCTTAGTAGGTAAATAAACCTTTACTTTTTTCTTCTTTGCCTCCCTTGTCAAATATCACTTCGACACAATCAAGCCTGTTGCTCTAAGAACATAAGCAAAGGAAGTGCAAAAATTAATTTGACACAACTTGTTAAATGGTGCAATGATGGTTTATGAACCACAGAGCAGCAGTCACAACCATGCACCTGAATCTGTATCTTGTCATCATTGAACCGACACATCCGTAGCATTTACACAACAAACAGGAGTTTTTGACAGAGTCCCCTTTTTTACATTTAAATTCTAATAACATGATGTTCAGTAAAATTGTTGTACTGCGGTTTCAAGGACCATCAAGCTTTTCAAACAAGGACGATAAACAAATTAATCTAACTTGGGGGTTGGATTTCTACAGCAAATTCATCATAACCAGGCAATAAGTCTGCCCCACTTCAAAGACCTCTTGAAATGCAGATGAGCAATTCAGCTGAGTGCGTCCAACTTAGAAAGTCAGGATATATCATGATATGACAGTGACAACAGCGCTGAGGGAAAAGGAAAAAGCCTTGCAGTGCTATACTTGCCTGTCATAAATGAGAACATCAAGTTCAGAAAACAAACCTTACTTGTTAAGCAGACCTGTAACTTTTAGTTTTTTAATTTCTAAACTGTAACAAGACCTAGACACATCATAATTTTGATATAGACCGCAATGTTTTGTTTTGTTTTGTTTTTTTAAACCTGGTGATCTCACTAGTCTGATCTCTGGCATTAAGATCTAATAACTGATATTGAAGTAGTTTCAGTTATACATCCTTTTTGTGGTAATCATTCAGCCCATAATATTACCACACTGAAACAGGCTCACGATAATCATGATATGTATGTATGTATGAATATATGTATATATATGTGTATGTATGTGTGTGTGTGTGTGTGTGTGTGTAGTAGGCTACATTATACATATATGTGCGTAGGTATGTAGTATCTTGTCTTTACATGACTTACATGACTTTGTTGAACTGGTCTTATGTGAACCTTTGGCAAAATAAAATGCACCTCTGAGGATTCATGTTTTTCAAACCTTAAAAGTCATACTGTGATAGTTTTTCCAGTATATTAGCAGGCTTTATGCTAATTAGCGCATAGTGTGCTAACATAGCAGCCAGTCTGAATGGGTAAACTCATTAGTGCCTACTTCCTACGGAATTCTAGTTTAAGGTGTAACTACTCACTGTGGTGTCTCGAGCCGTCTATTAATACATAAAGTCGTTACTTTTAAACTAGCCATTTTGTTATCAGCGCTGCCACACTTGTCACAATACCTGGAGGGTTTATCCCACACCCATACCCTGCTCTCTTCCTCCACAGGGAGAAGGTTACCGAGGCCAGTTAGTGTTAGCTAGCAGCTAATGCTACAAAACAATGGGGAGGGGGGTTAATAAGAAAAGCAGCTCATCCCTGTTTGAGCTGCTAGCGCTAGTGGCTAGCGACTGCGCTAGCTGTCGACAGAGAAAGAAGCGTTTGAAAGACAATTGAGAGCTATCTCGTCTTACCCCCAGAAGCCACAGGGGCAGCGCGGGGGTATAACGTTAACGTTACTCGGTGGCTTGCTGCCCTCGCTCCCCGTGTCTCCCATGTCGGTATTCGGTGCGAGGCTCTCCGCGTAGCAGGTGAATCCGGGGATGGAGTGAGGGCCTCGTATATGCGTTTAGATCCCCTGGCTTTGATAAGCACAAAGTGGATACCCCCGGCCAGATTATCCCACAGAGTTTCCCTAGACGAGGAACTATTTTGCCGACACGAGCGGCCCCTGACTCCGTAAAATTCAAACCGTTTAAATCGTCGTTAAGACAGCGAAGCCGTCAGAACCAGCAACGGTTAGAGCCACCGGGGAATCCTGGGCCGATCAGCTGGAGTGAGGGACAAACCACTGCCGAAGAGGGGAGGGAGGCGAGTGGGGAAGTGGACAGCTAAAAGTTAAAGCGACGTGTCTGTGCTGAATAAAAACTGCCAAAAAAATACACAGTCTTACCAATTATAAGCATTATACATGCTAAAATGCTTACTAGTACAAAGGAAATCACCCCTTTTAACGGTTGTATTTTGAAGAATACTCGAATTAAAATGGTATGATCCATACAAAACTATATCTCAACAGCCAGTGAGCCTACAACAACGTTGATAGTAGTTAGCAGGCGTAACAACTGTACAGGACTTTTGTGTATATTTACAGGAGTATTTTTGAGATATATGTTATTCTTGCTCAAGCAGATTCAAGAAAAAATACGTATATGAATAAAACCAATATACATTTATCAATGGATATATTTTTTGTTATGTCTTAGTAGAGAACACACAGGCATGGATAATTTCATTTCGCTTCTTCACTGTGTGGCATTGTGCAAGCTGGCTCGCTGTCACGCTGTTTTTGGCATAGATGTGGATAAGCACTTGGGTAAAACACAGCATTTGTTAATGTTATTCGTAACACCTGTGCTTTCCTTCCTTTTCCTGCTGTGAGAAAAGTCTACTGAGAGTCTTACTTCACATGTTCCAGACTGTGACTTGTTACAGGAAAAACACAGCTACACTCTCTCCAGAAGAGAAAGAGAAGAGAAGACTCCAGTTTTTAAACATTAGACTGAAATTTTGATAGCTGCCATTTCATGAAATTAGAGACATTTGGAACCAGTTTGCCAAAAGGCATTTAGAGGACTGATGGGCCGATGAGGCAATGTCTGATGCCATGTCTATGGTGAAGCATTGTCATGGCAGCATCATACTATGGGGTATTACTAGCAGATTGCAAATAACTTTCAGCTGCATACTGCCATTTGAGAAAGAGTGTCTTCGTGGTGTGTCTCACCCTGACTCCCTGTCCTTCTGTACCCAGCATCCCTAACAAATTGCACTCCACTCACTTCATAACATTGCTCTCTGCGTTATATTCAGCACAGTGCATTATAATGTGGGCTACTTAACGTTTTCTTTGTCTGTGTTCCTGTTGCTCATAACAATTAAAGTGGCATTTAATGTGAATCTTGCAACAATGACTCCCCCTCTTTTACTTTCATTATTTTTTGATTTTGTACTAAGAAAGAAATCAAATTTCTACACTACACCAAGCGAAATTAAACCACTCTTTCACAATGGATTCCAGTGGTGAAATGTACAAAGGACACACAGGTGGAAGGTGTTTACGAATAAATAGTGTAGTTAAAAGAAAATCAAAAAACAGTAATAATTTTCAATCTACTCAGTATTTCAATGTGAATAAGCTGTTAATTGTTGTTGTTAACTGAGTCTTTGCAGACCCACTAGAATTATTGAAATGTTGAAATATTGGTGCCTTCTCATGAAAACCATGTCGGAACAAAACAAGAATGTGAATATCTATGGGTTTGACAGCTCACATCTAATAGTGATTTAAAGTGCACAGCCAAGACAGTGTTGGAGGGGCTTCAGGATGAGTCTCTGACAATGTTGAGTGGCTCAGAAAAACCCATAGAAAACCCAAAATCCCATAGCACATCTGTTAAATCCCACCAAGTACAAGAAGCTTCCTAAAAAGCATATAGTAATGGCAGGATGTATTCTGTATGTATTCTTTTACTGTATAAGCCTCTGCTTGTTATATGTTGCAAGCTTTTATATGTTCAGTATCAGCATGTGACATCCAGTAAACCTTTGCCAGTCTGACTCATGAAGCAGACTGTAACTAATACAACTCATTTCGGCTGAATTCAAATAAGAGCATGAGCTGGTTCCTGACGATGCTGGCTCACTGAGATGACTCACAAGTACAATTCAGTAGAAAGGAGTCATGTTACTTTTTGTCACGCCCGTTGGGATACTCCTTTTCTTGGTAGATTAGTAGTATTAGGAGACTTGGTTTTGTATTTTGTGAACACTTAATAGTCATTCAGATGTCCTACAGCCAGCCCAGGCATTTATTTCACTTTTAAAATGAAAGTGTTAAGTGGTTTTATGATTTTCAAAAAGTGCTTCAGCGGGTCCAGTGTTGTTTCTCCAACCAAAAAATGTGATGAAACCAGACAAAGTGACCAAAATGGGACAGTCATCACAGTCATCACCTTCTGGCTGTAAAAATGAACCCAAAATGAAGTAACTGGTTTAACCTGTGAGATTAAGCAACTGTTTATTTAACAGAACTACTTCACTTCAGTTTTTTACCCAAGATTAAGTATTTTGTTGACATTACAAATGATTTTAGACTTAACTTTTTTATCCCATGCATCTTGCATGTTATACAAAACACATAATTTAAACTTTCAAAGGCGACAATATCTCAAATCAATTTGTGAGTACTTTCACCTTAATTTATCAGTAAAGGGCACAAAGATGTGACTTCATATTTTATAATATTTTAAATTTCATATTCGACACCTGTTCATAATGTACAAGTCTGACCAAGCAGGCGTCCCCCAGTTGAGTGCACAACTGTTACATGAAGATCTGTTAAAAATATATTGACTTGACTAACATCCATCAGATTATATTTGAAGTCCTGCACAAAAAGTTCCAAATCTCTGCAAAACTGTCCATCTTGGGATCAAACACTGAGCTTCAGGACAATGACTTTTCGTGTTTTGAGAAAAGATGGATTATTCTGGCTCTCACAACAGCTAAATAGATACTATTAAGACACTGGAGGAAAAAATACCCACCTCCTTATGAAGAATGGACGACCACAATGACACAGCTAACTGCTTATGAGAGGGTGACATGCTCCCTACTGGACAAGCTGGATCAATATATGTTTACTTGGAGCCCTTTTACTGACTGGCTGTCTGTAAATTAATGTTTTCCTTGATAATGCAATGCTGTCAATGATTTATTGTGCTTGTCTGTTGAGAAGTATCAGTGTGGCGGTCTATGCTTTTGTTTGTTTTGTTTCGTTGTTTCATTTGTTTTGTTTTGTATTCTCAACTCATTTACTAAAAATTAAGGGAATAAATCTATGGCTTTGATGGCTCCCTGACTGAGTGAATTGATCTCTCCCTGTCTGTATTATTTGTGTGTTAAACTTCAATAAAAATGTCCATTTCAAAAAAAATCTCTCTTTTTTTTTAATGATATCATCCATGAGCTGCTACCTGATGAGGTTTGGGA
>OMNW01007908.1:25936-40427 GCA_900303245.1 Selene dorsalis
ATATATATATATATCCTATTCTAGAGAGAAATTAACTATCCTGACCTCCAGAATGATTGCTTCTGTATTAATCCATCTGTATTGGTTGTGTATTTGCAATACATCCTGTTAGAGTTTGACTATTGGCCATTGGCATGTATCTCATCATTTCATGATTACTGTAGAAAACACTGTGTCACGATCACTAATATTTTGTCTGTGTTATCCATGCACAATAATAGTAGGCTATTGTTGGTTTCTGTTTGTTACCTCAAAATGACTTTCAGAAGAAAGCAACACTTTACTTCAGAGCCAGGAGGTTTGGATTCCCCTCAGCAAGACCTGCCAAGAAGTAGCCTCTGTCTGCAGGGAAGGACAAGTGTGCCCTGGGTAGAATGAAGATGGATAGCTGATAGTTCATTAGCTACTTAGGCATAGGGAGGGGTATACCGCAGAGGACTGCAGAGTCTCCTTTTTCTAAGTTGCCAAGAGTCCGAATTCCAGTCTAGACTAAGCAATGCTAGCAAAAACTTAGTTTCAATCTCGAGCTTTTCTCTGTTGACGTTGTGCTGCCTCAAGACATTATATTTCTGATGGGACATGTTGTTTGAAATAAACAAATAACAATGGTAATTCAGTGGAGCAAACATGGCCACAGTAAGCCCCAGTTTTGGACCCGCAGTGGAAAAGTGGTTGTTGCTTCTCTCCCCACAGCCTGAGTCCAGCCTCAGGCTCGGTTGTTCTCTAGAGATTTGCTGAACACCACTTCAAAGACTGATCCCCTCTCCTTACATACTGTATACCCTCCCTTGCAATAAACACAAGAACTTAAGGAATTAATTAGACACTGGATCAAACACGAGTTAGTAAATTCAGCTCACTGAAGATACCAGGAATAGTGTAATCACATGTTGAACGTTGTATCCCTTGTCTTATGGGGTATCTTTGATATGTATGTATTTTACATGGGATCTAGCATGACAGCTTACACTGGCTGTCTCTTGACCCCTCTCGTATTCACTGAGGGATATGGAGATAGGCGTATTTTACAGGCTTTGCTCCCCACACTGAGGTACAACGCCACAGCCCCTGTGAAAATGCAAAGAAAATTGATACAGCAACTGCTCCTTGAAGGCTTGTTCTTTAAAAAGAGTCTCTGCCACGAGGGCAGTTCCCACATTCATTTTCCCATGACTAACATCAAAGACTCAGAGGTTCTGATAGTTCACAAAACATCACGTAATCGTGTTTATGTTACAGGTGAAAAGGTGGAGTTCTGTTTTTATGTTTGGGATAACCCAGTACGGTGTTACTTTTCTGTTGGGTAATCTCACAGCTCACTGTGGTAACAACATATCTTCATATTACATACAGTAACAAATCACAGCCTGTACAGTATGTGCTGATTACCCGGCCACTGGCATTACTCTGTGTCGATAAGGAGAGTTGATTCATGGCTGGTAATATGAAAGGCCGGGTCTCGACAACATGCAAAGAGCTGATTGTATGGGAAATCTATGTGAGCACATTTGCCCATAAATGAGAGACTCTCATATCTGTTAATGCCATCCACAGATAGGCAGGCTGGCTGTTATTGACTGAAGGACAAGCAACATGACACAGCTTGTAGATTTGGTCCAAAGGGGGTGTGTCAGAAAACAGGATTACCTAATTTAATGTGCTAAGTGTGAAAACTGCATTATTGATTCAAATAGATTGGCTATTTGGAAAGGATATCTAAGAGTGGTATTTACTCATGATCAGATTTTATGGCTACACTGACGTGGATGACAGCTGATGCACTCTGCCTTCAGCTATTATTTTAGGTGTATTCTCTTATCTCATTCTTGTTCTCCTTGCATTTTTTTTAACAAACTACAATGAAAAGTATTGATTTGTTGCCTGCTGATTGATATCAGTGAAATGATGCTGCAAACAAATGCTTTTAAAAAATCTTTTTTAACCAATGTGGCATTTTCTGCTGTGCAAATTCTCAATGACAGATGAGCAAAACCATCTTTGACAAGAAGCTGAGAGATCATAACTTGGCTGTGAAGCAGCAGTGGCTCCAGGCAATGTTTAGAAGTACACACAAGCAGGATAAGCATCCGAAGGGACCGTGCCAGACAGCCATTAAAAGCTGTTTGCACTCCTTCTTTCAAGGCAAAATGCCCCCCCACCCCCAAACTAATTATTCCCTCTCAAACTCCAAATAATTTCTTTCTTTACCTATCTATGCCCATGTACCTCTTTCCCTGTCTCTTTTATTCTTTTGCTGCCTCACATACATACACACATATACACAGACACACACCAGCCGTCCAGCCTCCCACTGTGTGCAGAATGTGTAGTGAAACCACCCCTGCATCAGGCTTGGGGAAGCCAGCATAACCAGCCTCCCTACCATGCCACTATCTGCTGATCAAAGAGCCGCTAAACAGCCAGAAACTACAGTGGGTGCAAGAGTGGAGCATGCACAGCAACACAATTAGCAGGCAGCACTTTTTTATATGCTGAATTTCATTTCTGATCCCTGACATCTCCACAAGCAAACAGGGTTGTGCATATATGTGCATACAAATTTGCTAAGTGTGCATGAATACAAGCGCACAACATCCTTTAAATTGCATCTCATATACACAAACGTTTACACTGGGTATATACAACGGACGATGAACTGTGGTTTCATTCGTGAGTGACTGAGCAATGGCATCAGCCACTGATCTCTAAGTTGCTCATTTAAAGTTGGTGAAGAGCCTTAACAGGGTGAGGCAAGGGGAGGTGGAGGAGGATCAAAGAAAATACAGAAAGAATCCTGGCAGGACAAAGAGAGAGAGAAAGAGAGGAAGACTGTGTGTGAGAGATGGCACACAGAGAGAGAAGGGACGTGAGCAAGAGAGAGAGAGGCAGGGAAGAGGTTAACAAGGGGAAGACAGAGATGGATGCATGCAAAAGTAAAAAGAGAAGAGATTGAGGTATGAGCAAAAAAAAAAAAAGTCAGCCATATATTCAGGTTAATAAATTGTCTCAATCAATCAATCAATCAATCAATCAGTCAATCAATCAGTCAATCAATCAGTCAATCAATGCCTTTATTGGTCCCCAGTGGGGCAACTTGTTTCACAACAGTAGGAGCACACTAAAGTACAAAAATAAATAAATAAATAAACTACACATAGCATAATAAGTAACATTATGCAAAGGCCTAGTAAATAATTTACATAAGAAAATACTCACTCATACTCAGTTTAAAAGGATAGCTCAAGTTAAAGTGATCACTCAAGTTAAAAGGATATTCCACCCTAACGGGTAAACTACCTTTTCCTCCTGGCCTTTAGAAGACAGGCAGCAGAAGGTACAAAGGAGCGTTTGTATCTGTTCGTTTTAGCAAGTGGGAGTCTGAGCAGTGAACCTGATGGTAGAAACCGAAACTTTTAATGCAGAGGACGAAAACAGTCAGAGAAGATTGAGTTTGCTTTCTTAAGCTGTAACTGTTTGCTGTAAAGATCCTTTAAAGTGTCTTGTGCAGACCCGGTGTAAATTGTCTCTCCACTAAGTGATATAGGAGTCATTGTACCAGTCATTTTAATTGTGAAACCTCCGTGAGCTGGCACAGCAAACAGAGGTCACCTCATAGCATTAACTATTTATCAACAGCAGCAGCAGCAGCAGCCTCCTCGGTCTCCGCTGACACCACACCTGGAACTGCTTGCAAACAAAGAAACATCGCTTTGTCTTGTGTGTGTGTGTGTGTGTATGTGTGTGTGTGTGTGTGTGAGAGAGAGAGACAGAGAGAGAGAGAAAAAAAAGCAAATCAAGATGCTAAATGGTTTGGATTTTGAGAGATAGTTAAAACAATCGTGGAAAAGAGATGGAATTAAGTGTAGCATTTACTTTATTTCTCCAGTACTTACACTTACAGTTAAATATATTTTTATAGATAAAATAGAAATTTCAAAAAGTAGAAGAGAAAGCTCAGTGCACAGACTTCTTCAAGGTTTAATCACTCCTCTCAGTTTCCATTTGTAGTAAGGTTTGCAACACAAAGGAACACATTCATCAACTCGAATGGTATTCAGAATTCATATTTCCAACAGTGCCAGTCATTATTAATTAATGTTATGTAAGCCAATGTTAGCAAACCAGATCTAGCTGTAACACACATAACTGAGTGAAATCACTCACTCAGCACTATTTTCCGGTTGTTTTACTTTAAACATTAAACACTACTCCATACATACAACAAGTGATATTAGTCATCAAAACTTACATAGTGTTGCTTTAGGTAAAACATCATTAGGTCTCTCATCTGGCTGAGACACGGATATTCACAACGGCAAGAGAGAGGCTGTCAGACAAGTTATGAATGAGACATTTGTGAGAGAGCAGTCATTTGAAACATAATAATTCAGATGATAAGTAGTTTTTCATAATTTTCTTCACACTAAAGGCGATGCCAGGACATTTCTGGGAACAGTGCCAGGTGGGAGTAAACCTCAAAAGTGGGGACGCTGTCTGGTAAAAATGCATGTGGATCTCTGAGCGGTAAAAGTACCGGAGTGAAATGGCTGTGGCTCACATCACTGCCACTGCTTATTCAAGTGTGCCCTCCAATGGAGGAAAACAGGTCATGTTGACAAAATAGACTCCTCTGCTGGATGTTTAAGTGATACTTGCCTCTCTCCTCCCACCTGCATTTGGGCTCTACAGAAATGTTGTTTTCCATCCTGGCTTCTCTCTGCCTGCAGGTGTGCAAATCAGTGAGCTGGGTGCATTTTGTAGAGCCCTTCTACAGTCAACTCTAGCATTTGTAACTATTCAGTCTAATATAGTATCTAAAGAACTGCACAGTTGAACAAAGTGCACAAGTCAAAAAAATTATATTGAAATCAGCAACAAATTACTTTTCATTCCCTGAAGTCTGGAGGCACGATTTCTGATAATCCAAAAACAATCAGGACAATCACAGACTTCATTTGTAGCATATGTTCATTAGTGACACATTATAATGCAGTTTTTTGGAAAGGTCGTTGAATGATTGCGAGGTTCTAATCCAAATGCTAATTCAGTAACTGATTGGAAAAGCACAGTAATGTGATGAAAATGATATGCAGATGAGTTCTCATCAGAGCTGTCTATCCATTAATGGGATGATATTTGAGTGTGTGTGTGTGTGAGTGTGTGTGAGTGTGCATCTGTGTGTCTATGTAGGCAGGGCTGCATGCATATGTACAGAATGTGTGCATGTTAGAGTGCACATTCACTGTCATCAGAATATTTCGAATATTAATGTTCAATCACTCTACCAATGCACTCTTGCAAGGTTTAATTAAGACCTGCCATAGCTGGTAATGAATAGACGGAAGCAACTGCACTTACAGCCTATGAAACCAGTTCCTCGCCTCTTTGGAAACTTTAGGACTGAAGATGTACATCGTGAAAAACCTCTGCATCAGCACTTTGCATTTTTGTTGTAATTTAAACTAACATGTACATTTGATTCTCAGCTCTTTTCCTTGCTTTTAGCAAAAGTTCAGTGTTTATAGATCAATACTTAGGTAAAAATCTATATTATTCCCTGCTGTAATTTTAACACCACAGAATATTATGAACATAACATAAAGTACTGAACCAAATCTCTGAATATGAAAAGCAGAGACTCAGTGAATTAAAGTGGAAGTACAAACTGAAAGTTATTGCACCCGCAATTTGTGCCTTTTACTCATCAAACATTTACCTATTGGATTACAGATTGTACATTCAAAGATATTGCATTAAAACAAACAGACAAATAAACGGGTTAGGGTTAGTGTATTCCATGCAATTTTTCACTATCCCAGTGGTATTCACAAGCAAACTAGCTCCACTGTTATTTTACTATAAGAGTAAAGCATTGTTGCATCACTCTGAACATCCTATAAAATATGACCCAGCCTGCCGAGCAGAAGCTGCCTTCATCAGCTCTTCATCAGTTCCTTTTCCATGTTTTTGTTCCCATATTCCATGTTGTAAACAGTTTTCTTGTCTGTATACAACATCTATTGCTTCCTACCTGTCCTGGGAGAGTGATGCCTTCTCTGTCGCTCACCCTGAGGTTTCTCACATTTTTTCCCTGTTAATGGGTGTTCTTGGGAGTTTGTCCTCAGTTGATGTGAGGGTCTAAGGGCAGAGGATGTTGTTATGATGCACAGCCCTTTGAGACAAACTATTTGTAAAAATGGGCTATACAAATAAACTTGCCTTGCCTAAAATTATATATCATTTGCATGAGGCATTTCACTGCCTATTATACTTTGTATAATCTTTTACCTTGAATTTTAAAACTGACCAATTTAGCAGGCTTATATGCTTAGCATTTAACTGAGATCTATGCTGCTGCATCTGCCCCCTCACACCACCAGCTTTAGGATAAATGATGCCTCATTGTCAAGCAATGAGAATTTGCACATTTTATGTCCAACAGAAGCACAATTCACATCTCCCTGTGATCTAGGGGCATTTGGTGTGGATCACTGAACACAGGTTCACAAATAAGTGGACTCATTCTGTTATGCCATCAAATCCCTAAGTGTCACTGACACTGAATGGAGAATTGTCTTGCATCACCTCAAAAGCACCAACACCACATAAAGACCGGTAAAGCCTGGCATCCAAATGGAAGCTGTTGTTCCTTTCATCCTGGGACCCTGTGCCCATTAAAGAGTGATGAAACAGAATGCAACTGCTCATCCCTACTCAGTGCAAAATTTCAAAAACTCAAACATTCAGGAGGAACGGATATGATAAAGTAAGCCTGGGCACTTGTTTTCCGTTGAGAATCTCATCTTTGAGGTGCTTATTGCCAGAAGACATAGCCCTGTGTTTAGTCAACATTTATTCAGTCTTTGTGTGGGACCTGTTGAGTTGATTCTACAGGACAACAGATTTCTTTACCAAAAACACCACACACATTTAAACAGAGCCAAACACAACAGACCTCACAACCAACATGCTGCTTCTGCAGGCAGTTCCAGAGAAATTTGGCAGAAGTTAGTGAGCAGCTTTTCTCCAAAACGTCGTCCCACTCAGCGCAGCCAATGCAAATTTACTGGCACCTGCTGGAGAAAATCTTCACTTTTACACCAGGGATCGCTTCTGGGAAATCCTAGTTTGACTCTAGTGTGGAGCGTGACCTGCCACTAGAGGGCGACAAAGACCACTCAGCTGTTTGAGAATGATGAACCAAGAATCCATGCAGAGGCTATTTGGCCTGTTTGTCCCTCTGCAAGTTTCTTTATGTTAATTTCATTCAGTCTGATCCAACTAAATCTGACACAGCTACATGTATATAATATTCCACATTTCTGTGGCTCTGTCTTTCAATGGTTGAGACCCAAATGATGAGACATGAGATGCATCATACCCACAAGTACCACCAAGCACATTCACCCACTATATATATGTAATCAGGGATCCACATTTGACAATATTTTTATGAGTTCTACCACATGGAAGATAATTCTGACAGTTTCACAAATGGTAAATGTGCAGGCCGGGAAAGACGCAGAGAAGGTATTTGATTGAAAATTTTATTTCCCATGTCCACTTCATTCTCAACAAGATGAATAACTTTCATAAAGAGTAGATTACAATGTAGCCCTGGGCTGTTATATTCTAATGTAAAGGACAAGAGTTAGACTCTTATTAATTAAATAATGCACAAATATCACTGAAGAAAATAAATGCATTTCCATATCTTCCATATCTTATCTGCATGATCTGCTAAGCTTTTGTGTCATTTCCACAATGCATTTAAAACATTTACCTTTTCCCTTTGCTCAAATGCAGAAATCTCCTAGCAGCTCTACATTAAGTGATGTTTGGCACAAGGAAAACTTTATTGAACACTGACTACACAAGGAAATGTTTGATGTGACTAAGTGTTATATATATGCTGGTTATATTCACCTTAAAGATCCTAAACATTCTTCAGTGGTAGCCTACTTATCAACACAGGATGTTTTAATATATACAGACAGTACATTTTAATGCCAGCAGAGGTATTCCAAGGGGAAGTGCTCTTTTTTCAGGCCTGAACTGAAACGACACATGATTTCATTCAAGTTCAGTTTCATTAACACAGTACACAGACAGCTATTACACAGAAGTGAGCTCTGATTTTATGACTCTGCCCCACCTCAGTGGACAAAATGTCTGGCCCACTGTTTCCAGACACAGGCCTAACATGTTTCACATCAAGCAGCAGACCTTAACCCTGTTGTAGTCTGTTCTCCTTCAGTCGACTCAGGAGGAACTACTTCCATCAGCAGCTGGAGATGCACAGTGATGGGCCCTGCATGGAAATGGCGGTCAAAGGTCACATCAATACTGATCAAGTGGGATCACCATGGGGTCAGCACAACCTGACACTGTGTCTCTTGAATGTGTTTTCTGCTATTTTGAATGGAATATTTTATTACCAGCTGGTGGCTGAGAGAATGTGATTTCAGTAGCAGGAATTTTAAAGGCCGAGAGACGCTAGGTGGCAGATAGCCTCCATTCTCCCCATAACAAATCATGTAACCATCACAATGACTCCGAAGCTGTTTAATTAAGGTAAAGAAAATGTTCATAGTTCCTCTTTAAAACTCAAATTCCTGAACTTCAGTAAAAATAAAAAAGTGAACATACTCATGAAATTGCGTGCCCAGTTGACCTTCAGGTGGACAAAAGGGTAGTAAAGGAGAAGTCCACTAAAGATGAAGATAGTGCAGTAGAGGTACTCTAGCTCTGGCTTATCAATGATGGGGGCCAGGACTAAGTAGCAGGACACCAGCACCATCAGGCCTGCTATGACGATCGGCACCTTCAAGGAATCAAGGTACATATTACAGTTCCATGCAAAACAACCAAACAATAAAACAACCTGAATAAAGTGACTGTTATTTAAAGCAATATAAAAGAGCAATGGCCTGCACCTTGATAAGAGAGCCTCACCTTCACTGGTCTGTGGAGCTCTTTTCTTGTGAAGCGCATGACAATGAGAGCCAGAGCTGTCAGACCATAAAATGCCCACTGAGCAAAGCTGAAGTAGTTTATGAGGGTGTTTATGTCTGCGGGGATGATGTAGAAAATAGCCAAAACACCCTAAAATAGGAAACAATAGAATAATCCATAAATTAAGAACCAGGGAAAGAATAACAGAGAAAATGTTGTGTTTACATCAATGGAAATATGGATATATGTACTTATTGAATCATTAAATACCCAGGCCTGACTCACATTGAATATGAGAGCAGGCAATGGGGTGCACCGCTTTATACTAATGTAGGATAAGATTTCCACCATGTGACCCTCTCTGCCAGATACGTAGGCCAGCCTGTGGGGTGGGAGGAGAAAGACAGAAATACAGTTTGTGATGTTGAGCGTTCTTGAGTTCTTTCTATTTCTACCTGTTTCCTCTTGTCTGTCAAGTTTTTCCCACCACCTTTACGCTTTGTGCTTCCCTTCCCACACACACAAATATGCCTATATAGCTTCATGCACACAGAAAATTATTCTTGAGCATGTGTATTTTATTTATAATGTAGCAGTTGCCTCTTTACCTGCCAGCAGTGAAGCAGCTTCCATTGGCAGAACCGAATGTGGACATGACAACGAAGAGAGGAACAATCCACGACAGAGGGTAAAGGACTCTGTCTCCAAAAGTCTAAGGTGGCACAAAGAAATACTTTCAAAAAGACTGAACTTAAAAAAAATCTGACAAATCATTATGAACCTTCTGTGGCAGCCTTCAACGCTCCTTACCACAGCCACAGCTGGAGACAACAGCAGTTCAGAGGTGGTCATAACAGAGAAGTAAGCTATGTTGACCATCACATAGCAAACAGAAACCAAGGGGATCCCAATAAGGATGGCCAGTGGCAAGTTCCTTAAAGTAATAAACAATTATGAATTCATTTTGGAGGCAAACTCATTGTATATCATATGGTCTGCTTAATAAAATATTATCTATCCACATACCTTGAACTCTGATTCACTTGTTTTATTGATCAGTATAAGCCATTACAAAATTTCAATAAAGCTCAGAATTTTTATATAGTTACAGAGGAATGTCTTCAAAACACTACTTTACAACTGCAGCATTGAGTTTTTAGTTTGTCTCACCTAAATGGGTCTTTCAGCTCCTCTGTGATGAAATTAAGTTGATTCCTAGGGGGGGATAAAATAAGTAAAAAAACAGCCAACAAACACTAAGCTAGCTGTGATGAGGTAATAAATATTTGCAAAGTTTCCTTGTAGAATAGTGCATGAAAAAATTTGCCCAGTTTCACTTGCAGCGCTGAGCCTATTTAAAGGATCATTGTAGCGCCCCCTCAGCATCATCAGTGTCATGGCATTTATCAGATATTTAGGTAGGGGAGAAACTGCCTGACACCTTACAAAACAAGTCTGTTTTTCCAAATTATTTGCTGGTCTTAGCACAAGAGACAGAAGTACTGTCCTGTAAAACCTGCTTCATCAACAAGGTGGTATATGGCCGATTCTGGGAACAACGAGAGGGTTATTTGAGGCAAGAGAGCAGTTCAAAGGCAGGCTCAGGACAGCAGGAAAAAAGATAGAGGAGTGGTTAATCATATACATGCAGTTAAAAGGGTGTAAACTTTTACCATCCATCATAAGCCCAAAGCCCATTGTAGAACGCAAGTCCAATTGCTCCGACAGATGATGTTGTTCCATCAAATGCATTTGACAACGTCTCAGTGTTTCCTGACAATATTCACACAACAATACATAGATGGATTGTTATGGTTACATTTTTCATAAAAAGAGAAAACCTTTAAAAGCAAAGTTGTAAATCAAATATGCTGACATAAGAGATCCCACCTTGAGCCAAAAGAACAATGCCAGCTCCCACTATGATGAGAATAATGAAAAGTTTGGCTGCAGTGAAGAAGTTCTGCACGTAGTTTGCCAGTCTGACACTCAAACAGTTGACCAAGACAATTAACACTGCAAAGAAAAAAATGCACAATTTGACTTTGGCATGTCATCTGGTTTTAAAGCCAAAAATCTGGTTATCTGTTAACCTGGTATTCAGAAACAAGTTTTTGATGATTAACAGAAGTTTATTGAGTAAATCCTTGGTTTACTCAAGTGGCCAGTGCTGCTTTACCACCAGATACATGATCAATCCCAACAACGTATACAGTTTACTGTTTTTAACCATTAACTCAAAAGTCAAACTTACCTATAGCTGATGCAGACAGACTCTTGGTGACAACGTCTGGAGGAGTGCAGCCGGGATAGAAAGGAGTGGAGGCATATTCTGCAAAGCTCAAAGTGATGATAGCAAAGGAGGAGGGCTTCAACACCATGACTGTGGTCCAAGAATAAAGGTAAGCCACGACAGAGCCGAAAGCCTCCATTAGATACGGATACTCCCCCCCTGATTTGGTAATCATGGTGCCAAGCTCAGAATAACACAGTGCTCCTTTTTGGACATGCATGTAAAACACAAAGAGAGACAGAGTGACAAATAGGAACATGTGATACAAATTAGCAGAGGCGGCATTCATCATTTCTTCTGTTGAGACATTCAAAGAACATTTTGAACTTTCTTCCACCAAGAAACATTTAGTTTAAAACAAAACAAAACAACTCAGTGTCAAACACCCTCAAAGTCAAAGCGAGTCATTTTGAAATTTTAAATCCTTGTTAATGCTTTTATCCCCAGGCATAATAATGCAGCCCTAATGACAGACGGTAGACCATAAGACTTAAGCTTACTAATGGTGAGAGTTTATGGGTAAGATGATAATTTAATAATTTCATGCATAATTATTCCACATGAATTAATCAATTTTGTATTTTTTCAACATTTTTGTCTTCTTATAATTATCATTTTTTAAAGGTAATGTCAGATCCAATCTTTGTCTTTGGATTGTTTCAAGTAAGTGATCTGAAAACTGAGGTGAAAACTCATCACAGTATTTGACATGTGTGTTGTCACTCCACAGTCAAAGTATTACAAGGAAGACTTACACAGCCTGTTTACAAGGCCAGAGAGCAACGAATAACATAGCTGCTTAGACTGACAGATATTTTTTTTAGCTCATTCCTGATGTTCTCTCCAGAGAAGGGGGCCATACATATACATGCCTGGTAAGCAATGCCGGAGCCAGAATCAGGTTTTACTCATAAATACTGATGTTGGTTTTTGCTATAGAATCCAGTAATCTATGCAAGAGATATCATGAGAGGAGAAGACTCCTAATACAAAAGCACTACTCTAATGCTGAGTAAAGTGGTGTCTTAGTTTGGAGAGTGTTCTCACCCAGAGTGGCTAACACACCACAGGCAGCCCAGATGAGGAGGCAGGGTCCCACAGCTCCAGAGTACAGCAGAACAGACTTAGGAGAAATGAAGATGCCCGAGCCGATCATGGTCCCCACAATGAGACAGGTGCCGCTCAGTAGACCAACCTGACCACACACGTAGAGGAAAAGGAATGCAGTTTAAAAGCTCACTTTTTAAAGAACAATCTGGATGTTTGTTTAAATATGTGGGTTCTGGGTTGGTTCACTGTTTTGGCTGCAGCAAGAAGAAGAGTCATTTCTGCTGCCAATTAAAAAGAAGGTTAAACTTATTGTCAAGTTGGGAAACATTGTTTTACTTCTTCAATTTCTAAAGAAGTCAAACGATCTTAACAACCATCGGATAGATTACCATGAAGATTTGTACAGACGTTTATGGTCCCAAAAGTATTTATCCTTAAGACTTTGGTTGTCACATAACTTGTCAAGCAACGACAGGAGAACAATGGACTTGTCCAATACTTTGGTTTGAGAGAAAAATGAATGACATTAGTGAAGCTTCTTTTAATTTAGTAAATATGAGTATGCCAAAACTCTGAACTAAGATGATGAATATAGTTTTATTGGCATTATACCTGCATTAGAACGTTAATATGGTCATTGTTAGCATTTCAGCATGGTGTAATAGTGAAGGTGGCATGTAGCATGACATGTACATGAATATGGCCTCAAAGACAATGGTTTGGTTTAGACTTTATTCTACTTGCACACTAAAACTTCATGATCAGTGTCATAGGTTTCTTGTTCACATAACTGGAAGGATACATATGCATGGATTTAATTAATGGCATTGTCTGAGCACGATTAATGAAATATGTCAACTTAAATCCCTCTTTAGTTAAATGAGGGGGAAATTGGGAATTACTTATCAGTTTTTTTTGGAACAACTGACATACTAATCCTGTTTTAACCTGTGAAACCTTCAGTCCCCCAAAATTCACCACAGGGCTTAGAGAGCTTAGAGGCCTGGACAACACCACTGAGTGGATCATTGTGGTGTTAATATGTGGAGATGGTTGCACTGGTACTGCCTGGTACTCAGTCCCAGCCCCCATTGCTTTAAAAAGGTACGGATGGTGAGATCCTACTGTGTGAACATCTAATTAGACGCATTCTCAAGAACACCCACACACACAGGACAGGCAAACAGATACACACACACACACACACACACACACATACTTACATCTTTTTGAAGCACAGTGGCCTTCACAGGCTTTTTGTCTTTGGTATGAGAGTCCACACTGTCGCCAGTGCGGCCATTCTGCGACTCCTTCCTCATTCTAAAACTGCCCTCATCCATCTCTGATTGCTAGTGGCCAAAACAAAACAAAACAAAAAAGAAAGAAAGAAAGAAAACAGATATAGGAATACATTTCACACCATTCATATAAACTTTACAAGACAAATAGCTTTGATTCATTTTGCATTGTTAAATTCTAATCTACTCTAATCTTTGATGTTTTTTGTTTGTTTTTTTATCAAAGGCCATCACTTTGTTCACAAGATAACTGATAAGGCTGCAAGGGAATCACTAGCCCTGCCACCATACAGTGCCGAGCTCTCACCTCGCTCTGCAATGAAAAACAACTCACAGAAAATCCACCTCACAACAAATGTATTTACATTGTTAATCCTGTGATCCTACTGATTTTTATTCCTCTGTGAGGCACTGATCCATGTTTACAGCCCAGATAGTGACTTTACACACTGTTTTTCAAGGTTTTTCGAAGATGACATACAAGTGGTACTTAACAGCACAAAGAGGCTGTGTCACAGCTCAGGAAAAGGCACTGACAGACTTTGTGTACTCAACAAGCAGCTAAACTTCTTTATTCTGGTTCAGGGTGGATTTCAACTCACACCTCATAAGAGGACCACCGGGAAATTCCAAGAAGTCATGCACTTCATATGAGCCACTGTTTGGGTTGTATTTAGATAGACAGATAGATAGATAGATAGATAGATAGATAGATAGATAGATAGATAGATAGATAGATAGATAGATAGATAGATAGATAGATAGATAGATAGATAGATAGATAGATAGATAGATAGATAGATAGATAGATAGATAGATAGAGACAATGGAGGTCTAGATCTGATAATATGTAACTTATGTATTGTTAACATCACTCTTATCACTTTATCACTCT
>OMNW01007909.1:0-14243 GCA_900303245.1 Selene dorsalis
GTTGCCCTCCAGCTCAGACTGGACATCAGCCGACTCACTGAAACGCCTTTAAAGAGACGAGCAAAATAATTCACATCTAGTCAGTTTGTAAGGGCAACTTCAACCGCCTCCCCTACTCTGCATGCCCACCCTCATCCCCATCCCCTGTCTTCCCCCTACCGCCGCTTCCTTCCCTGTGTCTGATTGGTGTTGCCGTGGCAACGGGAGGGTAGAGCTTTCCATCCTGTTGCTTCCTGCTTGGCTCATCTTCTTTCCTGATGTCTGTGCTCTTTGTAGCTAAATACCTGGCTGGTCCCTCCACTGTGCAGTCATGTGTGTCCTGCTTCATGCCCAGTCCCATGCATCACACTCTGGAGCCTCCCATAGAGCCACAGCTTTGGATAGATTCATTCCCACCTGGCTTACTGAGTGGCATTATAATGATGTTTTGATGCTGTTGTTTTGCTAATGTAGAGCTACCTTGAAGTCCCTCCCTTACTTTTAAGCAACCACTGCACCTGTTACTGTGGCTAGTTTTTTTGTTTTTGAACATCCAACAAATTAATGTCGTCAGATATTGTTAAAACTTAAGTCCAGTATATTTAGGTAATTTGTCTCATGTTGCATTAAATTGAAATCTGTACTATGTGCAAGATGTTTTTGTCTTACATCCACTTTGTTGGGAATTAACTGTGTGGATGATTGTGTGTTTGTATGTGTGCATGTGTTGTTCTACAGAACCAGCGGGACCCCCGGTTAAACGAGATTCTGTTTCCATTCTACGACCCCAAGAGAGCCATGCAAATCATCGAGAAATACGAGAGAGATGAGGAACTGAAGAAGAAAGGTAAAAGTGATGCATCGAGGGAAACAGGAGGCAGAAAATTACATTAGGCTGTGCTGCCACCTGCCTGTGCAACTCTGAAGCTGCAGAATCTTACACCAGATTATTGGCACAGTCCTCTGCTTGAATAGGTGGTTACAATTAGGCTCTGCCCTATTGTTCCTACTATCCTCACAAATTGGCACAGCTGGTAGTGCTAACTCAATGTTCCTCAGACACACAGTGATGAGATGTGATATCTTGTGGCCTGAAACGTCTGTATGCAACAACATTGTCTCAAATAGTAAGAATAGCAGAAAAGTAGAAACGTGTCTTCTCTTACACAGGTCAGATGTCCAGTGATGGGTTCTGCCGATACCTGATGTCAGACGAAAATGCTCCAGTTTTCTTGGACCGGCTGGAGCTGTACCAGGAAATGGACCAGCCACTGGCCCACTACTTCATCAGCTCTTCACACAACACTTACCTGACAGGCCGACAGTTTGGAGGGAAGTCCTCAGTCGAGATGTACCGCCAGGTTCTACTGTCTGGATGCAGGTACGCACTTGTGTTGTGGTCTGTGAAGATGGTTGGACACGCATGTGATAGTGTATTCACATAGAAAGCTCATTGTACTCAAACAGTATGTGGATGAGGTCAATTGTTGTATAAAACATGTGCTGTGTCATCAATCTGTGATTTCTATCCTGCCAGATGTGTGGAGCTGGACTGCTGGGATGGGAAAGGAGAGGACCAGGAGCCCATCATCACTCATGGCAAGGCCATGTGTACAGACATCCTATTTAAGGTGAAAACACAGACACATGCACACACACAGTCAAGGAACTTTCTTTGCAAGGTATTCCTGCCCCTTAGTGTTGAGAGCGAGACACTGCATCTATCTTGGCTTGCTGCCTCCTTACTCTATTATTTTGTTCTTTTCTCCATGTTCTGCTCCTCCTCCTCCACCAGGATGTCATCCAAGCCATCAAGGAGACAGCATTTGTCACTTCAGATTACCCTGTTATTTTGTCCTTTGAAAATCATTGCAGGTAAATGTTTAATCAGCAATAATCAAAGGTGTTAATGCATAATGATTTAGCTTTTGTGATGACTTACTGTAATGTTTTGTAGATGTACAGTATATGGAAACAATTCATTGTGTGTGTGTGTGTCACTAGTAAACCACAGCAGTACAAGATGGCCAAATATTGTGAGGAGATTTTTGGTGACTTCCTTCTCAAACAGCCTCTGGATAACTATCCGGTGAAGATTCCCCTCTTGATCCACAATGTTTTCATTACAGCAGTATGATGGTGATCCATATATGAATGTGTGATTGTTTTCTTTTTGTCAGATTGAATCTGCACGGCCCTTACCCTCTCCAAATGACCTCAAACGTAAAATCCTCATCAAAAACAAACGCTTGAAACCTGAAGTGGAACAGAGTAAGTACACGTAGCATCCTAATGATTTGTTGGATATTTGTCCATGAAGATTTTATTCCTGTTTCAAACCTTGTGATGTCACATGTGTCTTCACATGTAATTACAGAGCAGCTAGAGGCCTTTAAGAAGCACATGGAGGCAGGAGAGACCAACACACCTGCCATTATCATGGGAGAGGAGAATGAAGACGACACAGAGAATGGTCAGATCAATGGCAGTCTATTTGTGTAGAAATGTATCAAAGGGTCAATTGTAAGACACACTGGCATTACAGGCCACAAGGGAAGCCTGTTTTTCACATAGCTGCGTGAATAGTAAGGTAGAAATAAAGTGTTTTAAAAGAGACATATTGTGCCCCTCTTCCACAAATTAAAACAATTACTTTATTAATCCCTTGCGGGAAATTCTTTTTGTTGCAGTGCACCCGTTTACAAAAGATTATTAAAATTGTAAAAAAAAAGAAGTACCATAAGTTAGCCTCAGCCCCCCCATCCCCCTCAAACAATATTAACAATATACAAAGAATAAAATATTATGCTACAAATGTACAAGTAACTTCCGCTGCGGTAGCGTCTAGCATCCGCCGCTACTACCCGCTTCCCAGCTCACCACAACGGCCCTCCTACTTGTTGCAGCAGGCTCCATCACTGGTGACGGCCGGCCCATTGTGAATGTTTTGTTTACAAACTGCAACGAACACATCTCCAGACTCTACCTTTAAGCCAACATGTATATAAAATGACACCATATCAGAGATCATTCAAAGAATTTAAACATTTATTCATCTAACTTTGCTTTAATTTTTATTGTAGATTTGATTTGTAAAACAATATGTCAATGTCACCACTGAATGGATCCAGTAATGAAATCATGTGTTTCAGTAATTAAAATTCCATTTGTTTGTGTGTATACAGGAGAAAAAGAGGTTGAGGACAAGGATTTGAATTCAGAGACCCCCAGTCTGTCAGAGGCAACGAGCGAGAAAGAGGCCAACAGTGTTTCCCAGAGCAACACTGTCAGCGTGAGCAAAGAAGAAGAACGCAGCAACAGTATCAAGAAGGTAAGTTGGCACAGGAATTAAAGACTAAATTAGAAACACCTGTTGGTAATACAGGGACAAACTTTGGTGCTGAAAAGGTCCAAATGCATTACATTATGCTGTATATTGAAGGAGATATAACCAAATTTACTCCCTATCTTTTGTACAACAATTTAATTGAAATAAAAGCAAAATATGTCATCAGGTTAGATGTGTGAATCCCTTGGTTATACACACCCACAAAAAAATGAAACACAGCTATCATGACAATGTTAAGTAGATGAAATAGACAAAATAGATTTGCCTATCAGCACAAGTAGGATGTGTTGTTATAAATTAATGATACATTAACAGATGATTTGTTTTATTTTGTCGGGTCTCCAGGTGCCTGATGATGAAGTGACAGAGATTTCTGAAGCAACAGATGCCACAGATATCTCCGAAGCATCTGACCAAGATAATAACAAGAAGGCAAGTACACGTCTGCCCCCACTCACTTTTTAAATAACTCACACAATCTAAACAACAAATGTCACATCTGGGTTGAGACATCAGGATTTGTGTACATGCACCTGTAATGTGCAGGGTGGCGATGTGGCGGAGGACTCTGAAGAGGCCCTGATAGCTCAGTACACATACGTAGGAGCCACCACCAACATCCACCCATTTCTCTCAGCCATGGTCAACTACGCACAGCCTGTCAAGTTCCAGGGCTTTGATGTGGCAGAGGGTGAGTTGTGACTAACTGCTTGGTGTTTTAGAGGTTCTTGATTTGCTTCTACTCTATGTAAGCATACTGTTCATAATCACATAATATGAATGAATGAATACTGTGATTAAGGACTGAGGATGAGAGAAAGTCATTCAAACTAATTCTGTATATTCATTTAGCATCTCTGTACATTTCTACTCTTTTACTTGAGTTACTCCAAAGTCAATATATATATGTAAAACAAATCCAGTTCAAGACTCTACTCTTAATGATTTTTTTCCCTCTCTCAGAAAGGAACATCCATCATAACATGTCATCTTTTAATGAGTCTGTTGGCCTGGGCTATCTGAAGACTAATGCCATCGAGTTTGTCAAGTATCCTTTTAAGTGGTGTGAAATCATGGCACAAAACATGTCTGATAACATTTCTGATATTTATCTGATAGAACCTCTACAAAAGTTAAATAGTATATTTTGGAGCAGTCAAACTATAGTATGTGTTAATTTACCCCTGTGCATCAGCAAATCTTTTAATCATAATGAAAAACCCAACTTGACTTAAATTGAAGGAATCCATGCTGCTTTGTGCTAATTAACTTGGATGTTGTGTTTAGATCACCACTACTGAGATTTCCACTGTTCTTTACTGAGCACATTCACATTTCCACACCTGAACACAGTTTGTTGCTTTCTGATGAAATCAGAGTTTGAACTTAATAAGGTCACCTAAATGAGAGCTGAGTGGCAGGTCAGACCTGATGTTTTTCAGCCATATTTATTTCTACTCTGCTGCTGGAAAGAACTGGAGGTCTCTAGAGGCTGGTGTGCCTTTGGACTTGGCCTGACACTCATACACACATACACTTGCCTCTCTCTCTTTCCAATGGGACTGCTTGACCCAAGCTGTTCACACTAAAAATAGTCCTGCAGTCTGTCAGAGACACACACACTCCAATTCACACACACATGTGCTATAACACACATGGTCTCCCTCTCTTTTTTTAATTTTTCCTGAGCGTCAGCGCAGCTACAACAAGCGTCAGATGAGCCGTATCTACCCCAAAGGGGGTCGGGTGGACTCCAGTAATTACATGCCTCAGATCTTCTGGAACGCAGGCTGCCAGATGGTCTCACTCAACTTCCAGACCCCAGGTACCGCAACATGCAACATGGGACCTCTGACACACACACACACACACACATACACATACATACACACACACACACACACAGACAGACACACACACACACACACCAAAGTACTCTGCACACAGTAATACAAGCACACATGCTCACACAGAGGCGAGCACTAAGTCAACCTTTTCATCTGAGAAAGTGCACATGCAGTGACCTCACACATGTCAAGCCTCTTGTAGTATGCATGTGTGATCTGGATGAATATGGACTCACTAATCAAAGACCCTCACTACCCAGTCATGTTACAAACTTTTCAAACATACATGTGGCAAAATTAGAAAAAAAAACATTCTGAATTCATAAAAAATCAATTTCATCTCCCTCAAATGCACACTCTTTTTCTGCTGCCTGTGTTTGCAATTAGGGTGGGAAAAAATCTATGAAAAGCTACATATGAGACAGTCAACCGCATCATTACAATCCACATTCAATGTCCCAGCTACCATAAATAATCCACAGATAGTTCCTGGGTCTGTTACTTGAGTGGTTTATGGAAGCATAAATAGGGGGTGCATCACTTTGCCAGTATTTCTCCCACAGTGTTTGATTCACAGAAACTGTGTCCACCACATACTGGACCAGGCCTTTTCAACAGGCAAAATATATCCTGAGCCACACTGGGCCAGTCACTGTCTTACATAAGCATATACACTCAGCCTGTGTGGAGACATAACACAATGGCTTCTTAGTCTCTGCAAGTGGTTTGCATGTCATTTTGCAACAGAAGGTTATGTATGCATGAGCATGCACACATACACACACTCACATCTCCTACTGCACTTATCCACCTTATCTGTTTTTTTACTCTCAAAGACATGCACACACATATTTTCATAAACTGTCACTGCCACACACACACCAATGCAGTGATGCCTGTTGTAAAACAGCTGCTGACCCATGGCCAGGGGCGAGAGGCTCAGACCATATGACTTGCTGGAAGCACAGCATGTGCAAAGTTTGGGGGTGGGGGTTGGTGTGTGTATGTGTGTGTTACACAACAGGTGGAGCGTCAGTGATGGAGAGACTAATGGAGTCAAAAGAAACATAAAATGAGTCTCTTAATTACAACCAACATGAACGTCACAGAAACAGATACAAATGACGTTTATAGTTACTTGTTTTGTTTAAGATTCTATGTTTGTGTAATGTAATGTGAGAACCTGATCTCTCCATGTCTTCTTCTGTCTCTCAGACTTGGCCATGCAGTTGAACCAGGGAAAGTTTGAGTACAACGGCTCCTGCGGGTGAGAAAAGCTGCTCATTCCTGTCCTGAGCTCATCCCCATCCATCCCATCCCTCCCCTCTCCGCCCCTCTCTGAAACTCATCAATTAAAGCTTGTCACATCTCATTAGTGGTTGCCAGCGGCGACCATAGCTACTGTCTACCCTGAGAGCCAGTAAGTGCTTTGGAGAAGCGGACTCCTCTTTTCTTGCCTCTGAGGCTCTACGCAGTCATCTATCTCTTCCTCTCTCCATCGTTGTCTTTGTCCCTTGACTCTAATACTGTCCCTGCGGGCAGCATTACTGTATTACTGATTTCCAGCATTAGCAGTATTACTGCTAATGCTGGAAATCTTATATGCAGGGAGATGAGGGCTTTTGCAGACACCCATCATGACTAATGTCGCTCTGATGGACCCCTGCTTAACACACAAACTCCCACACAGTGTCTCCTTATTCCCAACAGATCATTAGAGAGCATCAGGAACTAAAAATGTCTATAGAGCATCAGTGTTCTCAGTTGATCTTTAAGGTAGATTGATTCAGGTGTGTGTGTATGTGAATTTTCCTTCATTCATCACTTGTGTGCATGTTTGTGTGTTAGGTACCTGCTGAAGCCTGACTTCATGCGACGGTCAGACAGGATGTTTGACCCTTTCTCAGAGACGCCAGTGGATGGTGTCATCGCTGCAACCTGCAGTGTCCAGGTCTGACTTCACTTTTCCTTTTACTTTAATATTAACATCAACTTAGTATTTATTATTTAAGTTCAAAGATGCATGTGGTGCCTGACTATAACTCATGCTGCATCAAGAATTAGTCTAATGTCAGTGAATAATTGATCAACTGTAATTCCTGTGAAATCCTTTTGAAATTAATTAAAAAAATAATACTGATGTTTTTGGGTTTTTTTTTATTTCAGGTGTTCTCTGGACAGTTCCTGTCAGATAAGAAAATTGGCACATATGTTGAAGTGGACATGTATGGACTGCCAACGGACACAATCCGGAAGGAGTTTCGAACACGGATGGTGATGAACAATGGACTAAACCCTGCGTACAATGAGGAGCCTTTCGTCTTCAGAAAGGTAGTGAGAAGGGCAGAGAGGGGTTGGGTGAGCCAAGGGAGAGGCCAGGATTGAAGATAATGGATATATTGAGTTAGGACAAATGCACTGCACATGTTCAAAAACTGTCTGTGCTGTAACACGTGAAGAGTGAGAGGAAGAGGAAAGTAATCAGGGCAGCCAATAATTTGGGATGGAAAAACATCTCGACGATGGTGGAAAAGAGAGGGTAGAAAAAGACATAACGTGGCAACACTAACCAAGAGTGAAGATGAAAAAGAAGAGGTCAAATGTCAAATAGACTATTAGGGGACTATTATTATTCTTTCTAGATTTTTAACTTCCAAAGGAAAACAGGAAATGATTTGAGAAGCTCTTGGAAACAGAAGGCTGATTGTGAGTATATGCAAAAGTGTCACAAGCCAAAAGAGAGTGGGAGAGCAGGAAGAAAAAGGCATCAAGGTTTACCTGTGTTTTAGCTCACATAGGAAGAAAGGTGAGACAAAGGACAGCATGAAGAAAGGAATAACAGAAACCAACACAAACAATTAGAGGTGGAGGAAGAAAAAGAAAGGGAGAAAGATGGAAGGTGTAGAGAGCAGAAAACAAGCTGTGTGTGTGTGCATGTGCAATAGTGCTGCTCTCAGCAGAATGAGGAGTCTCTCAGCCATGACTGTGACTCCAGCTTCCTAACACACACCATCAATCACAGCCTGCCGCAGTGCTGCTCTGCTCACACACAAACACTTGCACAGTGCTATCAAAGAGGAGCATCACAGGCAGAGATGCTGCTGTTTCTCACATCTACACACACATGCCCTGATGCTGCTACACCTTTTGCATGCATTCATATATGCAAGATGACTCAGCGCTAAGAATACACACCAGCAGCGCTCACACACAGTACATAGGTGAGGCCAAGTTTGTGTAGGTATACACACAAGCTGCGCTTCCACCCATTCATCTCATGCAAGTATTCTTCGGCTTTATCTCTTAGCTTCCCCTTCGTCCAGGTATTAATCATCCTCCTCTCCCCGTTCACTTATCTCCACACACAAGGCCAGTTAAGACCCCCACCACTCTCTTTTTTCCAGGGGTGTGCACACTTAAGTTCATCCACAGATACAAGACACACACACACACACAAGATATCCTTCTCTCCCTGGATATGTACTATGTGTGGGAAATGGCCTCTTCAGTCCCAGATATGCTGTGTTGCTCCACTATCATGCCTTGTCCCTGTATCTGTGCTGGGACCATCCCCTGACACTGTCCCCTGCAGATTCAGCCTTGACCTTCGTCTTTAATGATGCTGTTTCACTTTAGCTTAAAAGAGACTGTTTCACTGAAATGACAGTATTTGTCACTTACCTATTTTCACACCAGAATGAGTTCCATAGGGACCAGCTCATAGCTGTGACTTTGATTTTAACTCACACTTCTTGTCCTTTTTTGCCCACGCCCTTTGTACCTCACCCCTTCTTTCCTTTTTTTTCCAAATTTCTGGTTCTTTCTCCTCCCCCCTCCTCCCCTCCACCCACCCTACTTCATCCTTCATCCACCCATTGTAGGTGATCTTACCGGATCTGGCAGTACTGCGTATCGCAGTCTACGACGACAACAACAAGCTTATCGGCCAGCGTATCCTGCCTCTGGACGGCCTGCAGGCTGGCTACCGTCACATCTCGCTGAGGAATGAGGGCAACAAGCCCCTGTCGTTGCCCACCATCTTCTGCCAAATCATCCTCAAGACCTACGTGCCCGACGGATTCGGAGGTGAGGAAAACAGAGACACACACACACACACAGAGACACATATCAATTACAAAATTTTGTGTGAGGCTTGATATTCGTTGTTTTACTGCCTCACCTCAGCCTGTAGGGAGTGAGGAGAAAAAGGGAGAGCGATGCAGCTCTCTCTGTTCCTTCTCACTCTTTTGCACTGGGTTGGTTTGAACATCCAGAGTAATGGCATGGTGATGCAAATGATGATGGCAGAGAATCTGCAGTAAGACAATTTAAAACAGGCTGCAGCATACAAATGAGCAGGACACTTGAAGTTGTCATTAAATAACGCCAAGGGGCTTGCACTGAGGAGCCATTACTGTAACCATTAGCTTGCTTCTGTAAGATATGCTGCCAGAATCACTTCTTAACCAGACATGTAGCAGTGTACTCAGTGTTGAAAAGAAAAAGCTTTCCTGAAGAGGTGGTGTTAAACAAATAAGATACTAGCCAGTCTTGATTGGTGTCCTTTCTCAGCCTAACGTGGCAGTTATTGTCCATCATGCAAGAGGAGGATAGATGTTATGGTACTGTACAGTTCTGTGAAAGAAATGTTGCTTTTACCACTTCTGAGATGTCTGAATGTTGATGTTTGGTTATTTGCCCAGAATGCACTGGGCAACACACAATCCTTAAACCCACCAAGTTCATCTTGTATTTTCTCTTTGCCATAACTAACTCATTGGTTTGTGTTTTGCAGCAATTGTGGATGCTCTGTCAGACCCAAAGAAGTTCTTGACCATAGCAGAGAAACGAGCCGACCAGATGAAGGCTCTGGGGATTGACACGGTATATGACAGCAAACACACACGCTCACACATACACCTAAAGCTTGAGACTGAGGCAGATTATTTCCGGCTGACAAAGTAAAACTGTAGGCTGCAGGAATCCTGCGATAATGTTTTTTACTCTGTAACCTGCTCTCGAACAATTAAAAACATCATCAGTTTACACTTAAATGCCTTAAATCCCTTCCTTTTTGTAGAATGACATAGCAGACGTTCCCAGTGGAAGCTCGAAGAACGACAAGAAGGGAAAGGGTAAAGGGGACACTGTGAAGGCCAGTGTGACGCCTCAGGCCAGCTCAGACATGGCCCAGACCTCCAACGCCGCACAGAATAATACAGCAGAAACCAAGAAGGGTAACTACTGACTTAAATCATGCCTATTAAACATACATTTGTATGGTTTGTACACAGAGATAAATGTCTTTTTCCTCTGTTGTAACAGACACTGGACTTGTGCCTAACGTCAGCATTGATGACTTAAAACAAATGAAGGTTGGTGTCACAATTACTGACTCTAAACCCATAACACAGCTCATGCAGTTGTCTGTAGAGATATTGCAAAAGAGAAACAACAACCAAATATGTGTAAGTAATAACAGAGTGATATATTGTTCAAAAAGATAATGCAAGAAACATCAGGTTTTATCATGGCTGAACAGAAAGGCTCCAGCTACCATCAATGCCCTCTTGTACTAATATAAACTAATAATCTCAGAAGAAACTAGGGCTGAAAACTGTATTTAAAATTGATGATTTAAAAAAAAAATCATATTGTGATTGTTTTGATAGACTCATTACCATAGAAGTGGTAATTTTTCCATTTCAGTTTCACTGAAAGGTATTTAAAAAAAAAAAAAAAAGATGATGAAATTTTGTTTTTCCTGCAGGAAACTGCATCAATCATATTCCTTTACAAATTGACAAAATTTTGGAGTCATAGTAGATGAAGTTTGGCAAATATCAGAATTTTATCTCAAAACCTGAATTTTTGAAAACATTTTAAATTCTGCTCTCATGGGAACAATTGTCAATGTAAGAATGGCATTTTTAAACATCAGGTTTTCATTTATGGAGCAAATCACTTATTGTTAAAAACAAGTGACCAACATCTCCATGCTGTCAAGATGCAATATATGTATTTTCAAGGGATGGTTCTTAGTGTCAGAGGTTGTGAGTTCAGGCCTAAGGTAATGCAAAATGGACGATGTAATGCCGAAGTTCTTGTTGTCTTCCTATTCTGTCTGTTGTTGCTCAGAATTGCCTACATTTGTCTAAAATGCATCAGTCATTCATTCAGTCTCATGTGTTCAGAAGCTCTTATCTAAATAATCTGTACAAGATAACTAAATATACTTTTCTCCCACTGCAGACGTATCTGAAACTGATTAAAAAGCAACAGAAGGAGCTCAGCGCTCTAAAGAAGAAACACTTAAAGGTGAGTGATTGATGTAAAGCAGACCTGTCTGTTGATGATGCCAAGAGGCTCCTGCTTATTGTCTGCAGTTATTGATGCTCAGAGGGACAAAAACAGAGTCAGGGGGGCAGTTCGGCCTTTCATCTTCCACTGACCATTGCTTCAACTGTTTTCACTTGTATTCACACACACACGCACAAAGAGAAGCACACCATCTGTCTGCAGATAGATGCAGCCACATAATTAATGTTTTGTAAGACATTAGACTTGCTAAATTTGATTTTCCTTTCCGTTCCTGGTTTGTTTATAGTGGCTGATTAATTATCTCAGGATTATTAAACAAAATAGCACTAGAACATCAACCTGAATCATAGGTTGACCATTGATAGATTAAGGACAAAAGTAAAAAGCTTGATGCTTTTGTGTATCAAAGCTGCACATATTTTAGAGTGGAAATGCAGAATAATCAGCAACATATTGTAGCTGTGTGTTTTTTATGATTTCAAACTCAGTTTATTCTCATGTCTTCTAATGGAGGAGGCCAAGGAAGGTTCACAACTGCACCTTCAAAGTGTAAATAAATACCTGAATGATGCATGTTCTGATCTTTTATCAATAGGATCAAAATATAATGCAGAAAGCCCACTGCTCCCAGGTGGAGAAGTTGGTGTCTCTGCATGATAAGGAGAGGACGACCCTGGAGAAACTACTAGACAAAGCCATCAAGAAACGTGGGTAAGTGGGATGAAAACAAACACAAGTAGAGGTTTGACTTTAAGTGACAACAAAATTACAATTACAGTTTGCTGAGATTTTGTTTGTGTTCATGTTTGACACATAGAGGTCGTAGGATACAGTCACACAGTGTGAACTGTTTGAACTTTAGCTAGTAGCTAACTATGATAACATGGAAAGTCTTTTGTTTGATCTACTTTTCATGAACAATTCTGGAAATGATAATACAAGGATACAACTTCTACACTGGAACAGGAAGGATGTTTAGTTTTTCAGCAATAAGACTTAAAATAGATTTTATGTGTCTGATCATTTCATGTTTGTATTTGTGACCCTTACAGGGAAAACAACTGCCAAGAGCTTAAAAAGGAGACAGAAGATAAGATCCAAACACTAGTCACTGATCACAAAGCCAAGGTAAGACTACTCCAGCTGTTTGCAGTGAAGATGGCATGTGCCTTAACTGTAGATAACCTGGGTACACGCGTGTGTGTAAGGTAAAGGACATCACAGCACAACACACTAAAGAGTGGTCAGAACTGAGCAGCAGTCACAGCAGCGAGGAGCAGGAGATGAAGGACAGCCACGTGGCACAGCAGTGTGAACACCTCAAGAAACTCCTGGCCACCGTCCAGGAGCAGCAAACCATGCAGCTCAAACTCATCCACGAACGGTGAGAGGCTCACACACTGATGCATGCAAAACACACATTCACTGTGGGTGATCACACCCAGAGGAGATCAACCCTGCTATGTCACTGCTAAATCTTCATCATCCCCTAGGGGAAATTAGAAATCCTTGATCCCTGCAGTTAAACATATACTGTTTTTGTAAATGCTGATTATAATCCAGTTTCCTCACAATTTTTAGGCAAAGCAAAGAGATGCGTGCGAACCAGGCCAAGATGTCCATGGAAAACAGTAAAGCAATCAGCCAGGACAAGAGCATCAAAAATAAGGCAGAGAGAGAGAGGTGGGTCACACCTACAGTACTCTGTATCCATCAGTCATCATGGAGTCGATTTCCAGTAACGGCACCACTGAATGTTGAACTGTGATGTGATGATTATTGCATGGCACTTGTAACACCATGGTGATGTGCTTTTTGTCCTTTAGGAGAGTGCGAGAGTTAAACAGCAGCAACACCAAGAAGTTCCTGGATGAAAGGAAGAGGGTGGGTTGTTTACAGTTTGCTTTTCATCATAATTAGGCCTCATGCACACGGAAACAGCTTTCCCTAAACAATCTTGTTCTTTTTTGTTCTTTAAAAGTTTTCCGTAAGCACGGCATCATTTCAGGAAATATCTGCGTATAAGCAAACATAAGGTGACTAAACAGGAAAATGTTGACTGGGACATCATGAAACAACAACAACAATGGCAGAGGTCAGAGGTCATGGTTGTCGTTTCATGTGGTGTGGCTGAGGTTCCAGGGTTCACATAAGTTGATTATTGGGTGTCTACACAAAAACGTTAGGGTGGCATTTTGAGATTTATTCACTCTGTTCAAAAAATACCATTCTAGGGCTCCCAAAACACCGTTTCCATGTGGACGAAACCACAAAACGATAAAAAAAAAAAAAAAAAACTTTCGCGGATACTCCTAAAACCATCTTGGTGTGGCTGAAAAATTCTCATCTCAGTCCTTGCATGAGTGATGCATTACTAGTATGATGATGTTTGGGTGTGTGCTTTTACCTCATTTGTTCAGTTTTGCAGTGTCAATACAATGAAACTCTTTAAACCATTTTTGAATACGTTTGATGTAGAAGACATAAACATATCGTGTGAAAACAATAGTTTGTTCATTTCTTTTTGACATAATAAACTGTTTAATTTACCCAAACTTTAAAATCTGAATATTCTACCCATGAATATATTTGTATATTTGTATTGTATAAAATAAAATTCATTTGGTTTTCATAGCCTTATAATTATGCTTTTATATATCCATATAGCCTGGGGCTTGCTTTAGATAGTGTCGCCAACTTGCCGTACAAACATGGCGGATGTTTGTACGGCAGCCCGAACGGACAAT
>OMNW01007909.1:23755-34823 GCA_900303245.1 Selene dorsalis
CATTTCATATTTCGTCCTCACATAAATATAAAATGTGTTCCAACACATTCAGAGTTGCAGCTCATCACTTCCTGACGTTGTTTAGACTGCAGCCAGTAGCGTGCTGTTGCTCCCCTGATACTGCAGAATTCACTCTCCAGTGTTTTAACCTGATTTTGACTTTGCCGTGAGGTAACAGAGGTGATGTGCCAGAGATCTGAAGATGTGGGGGACCTTCAGCTAAACTCACAGCAGCCCATTATGTCGCCTTTTATGCTGATTCTGCATATTTTGGTGTGTGCGTGAGCGTGTGTGCCCCATCTATTCCCCACTGACACAAAGCACCCCCACCTCCTGCCTTCCAATATTCTTGTCTATCATTTGGTGAGCAGGTGTGCTGCTGTTGTCCGTGGTGCTGGCGGAGCAGGAAGGGGAGAACCTGTCTGGTCTCTCCAACAACCCGGACAAAGCCATCTTCGCGGTGCGGGAGAACGGCACAACATGCCTGATGGTGGAGTTCGCCGTGAAATTCCTCGTGCCATATGAGGTGGTCGCGCTCAACGGGATAGACGTAAGGAATCCCCCCATGCATTTTAATACATGTTGTAAAAATCAAACACCGAAGCAGACACGAGCATGTGATATGCGTAAAATGTTGCTTTGTGCTGTGGACGTGCATTGTCCATCCATTGGTTGCAGCGCGAGAAAATGTTTAACATGCAGACATTGTTGCATCTGTTTTTGCTCATATTAATGATGGGATGTCTTTTACATTACAATAGAATAGATATTATTGTATCACACTAGAGTTGGATTTTAGAAACAGCTTTTGGTGTGTAGCCGCGCGTAAAATGTCGATCACGCATTGGAACTAATCATCAAGAAAAGGAAAACATTTTTCGATTTGAAACTTTATAATCAGCCATTTAAATTACTTCCATTTGTTTATTTTTGCTATTAGTGTGTTTTCTAGATGTTTGGTTGCTCAGAAGGTTCGTGCGTAAAATAGAAACCAAAATGGCACAAACTACTTCCAGCGACATTTCAGTCCGTAACCTGCCCCTGCCTGTAATCTCTCTGTGTCTTTTTCCAGATGATCACCGAGCAGGCATCGTTCACTCTGCCCCGTAGTGCAGAGATCGAGGGGAAATGTGGGAGCATGGAGTCAGAGATCGAAATATCCTGGAAGAACAAGGCCTACATTCTCCGCATCTACTTTACTAAGGTGGGCGAGAAGGGCCAGAGGAAACCGATATATTCTCAGTACTTCATCATATGCAATTAAAAAAGACGGAAATATCAAGAGGCCAAAAGAACACAAATCTTCATTTTCACAAATACATTTACCTTGTATCTCATATTAGTTGAAGAATTTAAAATGAGCACGTGCCCGCTGTTTCAAAAAGTCCTTTCTTTAATTCCACGCTACCAGTCTGACCCGTGACACTGTCACTGCTGTGGCCGCTCCTGAATGACAGAGATGCAATGAAAATATTTCAGCAAAACAAGACAGCTGCATTTATCTAAAGATATCTTGTATTTAAAAAGTTTCAACTATGAATGGAAGTCTAATTTGACTTAAGCCAGCTCGCCCACTGTGCAGTGGAAAAACCCACTTTGACGCGTGTGTGTGTCTCTCTGCGTGTTGCAGGAGTTCCGTGCCAAGGGCGTTGAGGTGTGGGGGATTAGCAAGGTCCAGTTCGTCTACGACACCTCGGAGACGGCGAATTTCATCAACGCATTCAACCGTGAGTTTCTCTCTAAGCCTGTGTACAGTAGCAACTCAGCACATTTCTCTCCCGCCTGCTTCGATCGCATCTCGCTCTCATTCATCTCACATTAGCATTATGCTCTAATTACAGGCTGGCTCAGGGATTTACGTGTTCGCCTCCGCAGAGCATCCTCCTTTACATTCTTATCCAACACATTTCATCTGGGAATACTCGTGTTATTAGGCCCATTACTATGATTACTAGTATTAGCCTACCATCATCATTATTATGATGATTATTATTATTAGTAGTAGTAGTAGTGGGCTAGTAGCAGTGTAACAGTAGCTTTTACGAAAACTGAATTGGCTGTGTCAGACTTTTGCAAACTCCCACAGACCACATCCTCTTACAAATGAATACTTTCATCATTTTATGAAAACTTCCTTGTTTAATAACATTATTTTGACTATTTCATTTTATTCTGGAGGATTTTCAGTCCTGTTGTTTGTGTTGCTTTTGGTTGCTATAGATCCACCCCAAAAATCATGAAAATGATTAGATTGATTACACGCACTGGCGCGCGTGCACACACACACACACACACATACATACACACCTTAAAGTTACATCATTAAGGCCCTCTTCCTCTGACTCATCCTCTTTCCAGCTGGGAAGCACACAGCAAGCACCCGCCGCCTGTCAGCCCTGGAGACCCCCGCTGGGCACTCCTTTGTGTGCACAGCACAGCAGACCCTCAAGCTCATCTCTAGTGACCAGCAGAAGGCCGTCACCATGTCTATGTATGACATCCAGATCCAGCCTTTCGACATCGCCTCCGACTTCATGTTCAGTGAACGTAAGCACAACCTGGTTATGATAACACATTTTTGAGAAACACCGCAACCAAGAGCAAGTCAACCTTTACCACACACTGCCACTGACATGATGATGATGATAATGATAGTGATTATAAGAAATCCTGGGGTGGTGGTACTATGGCCTTATATCTCTCTATGACACACACAGCTCTCTGAGGGGTTACTGATGCAGTGTGAGGAGGACCTCAGTCTGCAGAAAGGGAACACAGGGTAAAATAAAAAAAGAGGGGGTGGAGAGAGACAAAAGCGATGCAAAGAGAGAGAGAGAGGAAGGAAGGGGTGGGGGTCTTTACAACTTAACGTGAGTGCAGTCATATCCTTGCCTTCAATGCAGCTTTTATAGACATACTCCACGAACCTGGCTGTCCTCTGGAGCCAATCACCTTGGAAGAATCATTTGCTCCGAGTTGCTGTAAACTAGGCTGTGCTACGCCTCACTGCCTTCCTCCTAGTGTGCATTACTGCTGTCCACAGGGAGAAACACCCTCATCGTTAAACCACATACTATATGGCTGGCAGAGCTTGGGGTTTTGGTGTCCTTCTTCCTCTTTACAGATGCATGAAAAGATGAAGCTAACATGCTGAACACAAAAACTGAAAGTGTCCAATTATATAACTGCGAGAGGAAGCATCTGTTGGAAATGCGTGTCATTTAGCAAATAAAAACCTCAGGGGCAGATGCCCAGATGCTCCGTTATCCCCTCGCATGTTGCACAGACATGCATCACACATGCGCATGTGCACAGTGTGCAACTGTCTAACAGTTAGTTAGACAGTAGGACTTAGATTTCACCAGCATCCATAAATACTGCAACATTAGATCAATTATTTAACCCTGAGCACAGCATATATAAATGGTAGGAAAGGACAAACCTTAGAAACACTAATAGCTGAAACACATGACCATGGATTTTGGATGTACTTGATAACAATTATGTGATCTGTCAAAATTCAATAATGATAATGAAAACATGGGTAAAAAGTAATTAAATCAATGTGAAATCGTCTTACAGACTTAGCACTTCATCAAGAAAATAACTGGCAGTTTCATCAGTATGAAAATAATTGTTTGGGCTCAGCTGCTACAGACTGCATACACAGCTCAGTTCTTAGTACAGTGGCCTGAGTTTGAACCCAGCCTGGGCCCACTGCTGCATGTCCTCTCCACCCCTCTCTCACTCCCCCAGCTTTCCTGTCCCTCTCTGACTGTCCCCATGCAAACAAATGCAAAACAACTGAAAAGAGCAGAATTAGATAATCATGTGATTATATCACCACAATACAAATATATTAAAAGGCATTGGAAATAATATTAAATCATCACTGAGTCCTAGTACACTAAAACCGTGAAAGAGTCTACAAACCATGTCAGGCCTTTTAGGACCTCTTTCCACTCAGGTTTAGCCTCCTCACCATGATGATGATGTTCATTATTCCTTTTCCTGCAGCCTACAAATGTATCACTGACCAGCGGGAGCGCCTGGAGGAGACCCTCCCCTTAGTCTTGGGCCTCATTTTGGGCCTCATAATCGTCATCACGCTCACCATCTACCACTTCCACCTGAAGCTGACAGCCAACCAGCCCCAGCTCCCCAGAGATCGCTCCATGTACAAGAATATGTAGTCAGCAGCACAGCGGCGGCTCCCTCAGCTCTCTCCAAAGCTAACCTGATAAAAGACTTGTCTCCTTGATGTCCCAGGCCTAACACCAGAGGAAAGTGCCCTGCCAAGGACTGATTCCCTGACAGAGAAATGTCTGTAGCCTGTACTGTAGGCCCACTGGAACTTTTGAACAGCTAAAACACAAGTTAAAATGGGACAGCTTGGGGCCTAGCATGGATGTAGTTGGAGGGTCAATTCACCAAAACCTAATTTAACTGGCTGCTGAATTGAATCTTAACGCCATAAATTCATAGTCTGTATTACAGTGATGAGAATTTTAAAGCCTTCATGAAAATATAATTGATTTATGTTCTGACTGGTGGTTGTTTGACATCTGAAAATCACCAATCTGAGGTTATGGTCAATCTGTTTGTTTACCGACATCACTGGGGCCTATTTCATCACTTTAACCATTTTTATCCAACTTGTCTTTCAAAGAAATTTCAGATATTGCCTGAGCTTCTGCTGCCATTTGCCAACAGTTTTTGTCCTCTCCTCTCCTTCTCTCTCTGAAACTGCTGCTATATAATTTCAACACCTATTGTTGGTTCTGTATTTGCTAACCTTTAATTCCATTTTTGAATGCAGCCATAGTGTTGACAGTGGACACGTCTTGTAGTGTGTGCAGTGCAGTGGCATTCAGAGTCATTAAGAGTTGCAATGTTTTTGCTTTGACTTCAACGAGTCTTTTCTCCACTCTGATATATGGAACATATCAAAAAATTAAGAAAGAAATCATACACATCTGACAAAAAAAATCTGTACTAACAGTGAAGAACTTATGAGTGTTTATGAAAGTACAGAGGTTATTAATTCAAAAGTACTCTGTGTATAATATTTTCAGAAACAAAGTCTATGCATAAACCTCTGCTGATGCAATCTTGTGCAGTATTCTTCTGTTCATTTAAAATAAATTGCTGGAATCATCTCCACACCTCTGTGAAGTTATTTCTATGATCTATTACATTACCACAGGACAAACTCTTCAATATTTCATATGTCACTTTTTCTTTCCTATATTGTTTTTAAACAAATTAAACACGACTGCAGTCTTCAAATAAAACAGTGTGACTGAACAATGGTGACTGATATACCTGCCAGTGGAGAAGCTGCAGGGATGAGGTATTGATTTTGTGTCTGAATCTGGGCCTTCGAAGGAAACACAATATGGACAAATCTAATTGAAAATAAACAGAGCATTTGTGTCAGCTCCACCTATTTGTTTCAGCGGTGTGGATGTCATCCATCACCCTCGGTCACAACACATCAAAGCCACAGCCCCTCGGTCCAGTTTTTCACTCAGCCAGGACGCTGCACAGTTGGAAATGATCTTTATGAAAGGTCAACTCAAGACCTGAGATAACTTTTCCTGATCCACTATCTGACTATCACTGCCATTTTGAAATTAGACAAAGCACAGATTTATTCCACTAAAGATGCAACAACCACAACATTATGGAATGGGTTTTTAACTGTGAGCATGTGACCATGAATATAAACTCAACTCAGCAATCCAGGGATGGTTGTAGCGTTGTCATGTGAACCATCAGGAGCAGTCTCTGGTGGTGTCATCAACAGTGTATCATGTATAAAGCTGAAACAGTAAGTGAATCAATCAACTAGTTGTTAAATCAGCTATTATTTTTTTTAATTATTAATTGTTTTGATCCATTTTCAGGAGAAAAATGCCGGACAAACAATCTGTGGATTCTCAGGGTTTGCTGTTTTACTGTGTGTTATATGACAAAATTGAATTTGGTTGGGTTTAATTCAGCTGATCAGGCAAAATAAGACATTGTAAAAATGTCAAACATGGTGTCATGTTGGAGCTTTTACAGAACCAATCTGAGAACTAGGCCTATTAGTCTGATTCATTTTTATTTGCATCCCTGATCATCATTTTTCTAGTTTCAAGACTGAGTTATTCACAAGAGCGTAACAGAGTAGGTTTTTTTTCCACTAGGGTAATATTTTTGAATTGTACATGGTCATGTGGCATCAGATAATTATCTTCTGTCTACACTGAATATAATACAGACACTGAGTGTCAACTAAGTCAACTAACCAATTACCATTCTGATAGTCTTTTAACAAACAAAGATTGATGTTTGTTTGTTTTTCATTTTTGTTTAAAAATAATTAAATATATATACATATACACCTTTCCAAGTTGTCATAATAAGTGTTAAATCAACTTCCCTCTGCTTGACTTTTCTACAAATGAACATCCAGGTAGCCTACTCCCAACATGGATTTCCAGTATGACGACACAGAACATGCCACAGTCCACGGTCACCAGTCAGCTGATGGTCCACCATCATGACTAAGAACCTGGAATATTACAGCCAAAAAGTAAGTGGAACGCGAGATGACCATACAACAACACTATACATTACTGAAGCTAACAGCATCTGTAGGCCTGGGTTAATTATGGAATTATGGGAAGTTACACAAAAGTGATTAATCACGTATTTTATTCTGATTTTGTACTGAATTAAAAAGGAAAATATACAAAAGAAACCGCTGACCTCAAACCCCCTCACATCAACAAACCCGTGTTGCTGCCGTTGCCATGGCAGTACAAAATCACTATCCAAACCTTCTCTCTTTATACATCCATGATCCAAACAGACAGAGCAAACTCGCAGCCGGAAACTGCGCATCAGCCACGTTAACTAATAACTTGAGCCTAAAATACAACAGAGTAGCTTCCTGACAGTGTGAGAAGTGACGCAGGTCCATGTGAGCTCAGTGAGCACAGGAAGGACGGAGAACACCAAGCAGGTCATTTGTGTGTGTTTGTAGCATGTTAGCATGTTAGCCTACCCACTCCACACTGCAGTATCAACTTGCACAGTTCATATTGAAAAACTCACCCGTTGTTGAAGTCCTCACACAGCGTCAGCTCCGTTTCATACCAACTTCTTTTAATTCCTTAGATGTTTTTATGGTCTTTTAGTCCCTTACAGTTCACTTTTACACAGAAGTCGCCTTTTTTTTAAAAAATAAAATAAAAAAATTAGCTACAGCTAATTAAGGTAACGACCTGTCAAGCATGAAATAAAACGTGAAAAGGCGTTTGGATATTTAACTGCATAACTGTATAAAACTCATCGGAAGTTTAAAGTCCAGCGTGTAGCACCTTCTCCACAGCAGACATGCACACCTGTCCTTGCAGGAAACACACAGGTGTGTTAATGAAGTAAGGCACACCGCAGGACCAGCATGCATTGCATCACGGCCCGTGAGCTCATGTTTAAACTGACCGTGACCAGGGAGGAATTTAATGAAACTCCACTTTCACTCAGTGTCCCTCATCAACATCTACAATAAAGGGAATGTAATATTGGTATGGAACTATTAAATGTCGTCATTTTTTTCAGTTGAACTAAAACATTTTGGCCAAAAGCAGAAACAGCATGGTCCAAGCCAGCCATTCTTTTCTTCTTCTTTTTTTTCAGCTGTCATGTACACGTGAATACGTGGGGTGGACATCAGGGTGGTGATAAACTATAAATATCTAGGTGTATACTAGGCTTTTTGATTCTTCTGCAAATGGTAGATGATGCTGCCAGACAAATGACTTTCCCTTTGGGGATTAATAAGGTAATTTTATTTTATTCTTATTATTTTTGATATTATACCACAACCAGTCTTTAAAAGCCTGCCATGTATCTAATGCAAATGGCCCTGAATATGCAAATTGCATGATGTTATTGACTGTATGGTTTTACAGTTGTAAACCGTCAAATACTCTGTTGCTAAAAGGTCAATGATAATAAATGAAAGTCAAAAAGTAACTTATTTGTTGAAAGCAAGACCAACAGCTTTCAAACGGTCACCATGGATTTTGATGATTTATCTAAACATTTTACATTTTACATGATGTTCCTGTGAGTGGAGTGTTTATTTTGTTAATGTGTAGATGTAATATATTATTCACCTTAATCGTAACTCAGTGACTCTACAGTCTTTAATTTGATCATCATTGATGCCCTGCAGTCTAAGTAGCCCCAGTGCTTTTATTTACTGAGCCGCTGGCAGAGGTATCTCTCTCTGAGAAAGAAGCTCCAGTCTCTGTCCAAGCCAAATCAATATCCCATTATAGTATTTCAGAGGGAAATGGCTTAGAGGAAAGAAAGAGAAATAACCTCATATATTATGGCAACACCAATCCATGAAGGAGTCTTTCTGCCTCTCTGTTCAGAGGTGAGGTTAGGGTGAAGTAGCTGGAAATGAGAACTGTTGAATTTAGAGAATATGGACGACCAAAACAACATAGAGAAAATAAACTGTTGATGGCTGAAAGGAAGTCCCTCCAATAATCTGACAGTGCGCTCTTTAGAAAAAAAAAGTCTCTTGCCTGATATGAGACACAGAGAGAAGAGGAGACTGCAGGGGGTAATGAAGGAAAAATCCATGCAACACATCTCAATGTTTTTATGGGCGTTTTTTTTTTTTTAATTGAAACCAGCTTCACTGATAACAAACATGCAATATCACTGTACAAGCAAACACCACAGATAAGTGTTACTCATTCAAGTCCTGACACATTGTCAAGGATTAGCCAGCTGCACACACACAAACACACGCTCACACACGCACACTCTCAGATGTTGTACAGAGATAAACACACGCTACCTCTTTTGCTCTTTGACACACACAGACACATTTGCACGCAAACAAGTACTGACACGCGCACACAAACACGCACACTCACACTCACTTACACACAGTCATATTTACATATCACAGTGAATGATGGGTAAAAACGATGCGGGGAGGAGGATTACACTGTTCTCCCGGTCCGACCAGAGATGAGAATGGCAGCACAGTTCCAGTGATAGCGAGTGTTTCTCTGACTGAGGTGGGATAAGGAGTGAGATGATGACAGTGAGGATGTGAGTAGAAAACCAGACCTTTTATCAGCATCCTAAAATCTGTGCGATAGGCCGGCGTCTTGGATGGGCGCCTCTTAGCATTTAGAGAAACAGGATGAGACTCCTAATATAAAAGAAAACAGGTCTGCGTAGAGTAAATCTTTTTTTTTTTCTTCTTTTTTTGTCAAATCCACTCAATCTGTGCTACATTTAAATGCATGGCATAATTACAGTATCATAAATACAGGGCTTCGTGATATCATAAACAGGTTTGGGGTATTGCTTGGATGATATAACAACTGATAATACTGTCTGCCAATGCACATTTTAGAAATGTAAATCAAAACCCAACAAAACAGCAAAACAAAAATTAAACAAAAAAAGGCCACACTACCAAAAAAATAAAACTTCAATTCCAATAAATAAATAAATACTTTAAAACGTCATACAAAATTCTGACATTACCCTTTTTTCCCAACATTTAATGGAAGTTCAGTCTACAAATGTAAGATAATAAATATATTTAGTATTTTTAGTAACAGTTAGGTTTAAGTGGGTTTATTTGGGATATCTCTTATATCTTTAAGCAAAAACTGGATTATAAACAGTAGGAAAGATCTCTGCAGAAACTCTGTTTAATACTGCTCATATCACAATGGTTACGACACGATAAAATACTGCAAATTATCAAAACTGTACAGAAAAACTTACAAGTTTCTCTAAAATACATTTTCACTGTTAGTGTGTGAGAAGAAAGATACAAGAGAGCTCGTCTTGGTTTGACCAGCTGAGCAGCAGCCTGTCCTTCAGACGGACTGATGACGCAGCAGCCGCGTGACCGTCAGTACCAGTCAAAATCCCCTCTCTCTGCACACAGCTGATTGTTCTGCCCTCTGCTGCTCTGGTCTGGGACAGAGCGCCGGTGCCCCAGGTCCCTCCACCTCGACGCAACCCGCTGAAGCTCTTGCTGATAGCTGCTACAAGTCTACATGGAGCTGAAGACTCACAGTCCAGGAAGAGAGAAGACTGCAGCAGGGCGAGCCAGCCCACATGTTTCTACTGGGCATCTAGTAGTGAGTTCCTCTGGCACAGTGTACTCTTCTACTCCGGTTCATAGTTTCAAAATAGTAGACGATTTTTTTTTCTTTTCTGTGTCGTGTGTTTTTTTTAAATGTATTTCTTAGATATTCCTCAAGCTAATCTACGTCACGGTTACAGGTGTGAGTGTTGGTGGCGCACCACCACGTGGTGGAGTGTTTTGGCTGGGTGAGGGCAGTGCCACCCTGGTAGTGTGTGTACAGTCTCTGCGTGTTTTTAGTGTAGAAGAGGGCGGGTTTGGGCCAGCAGGTCAGCGGTGGCGGTAGTGTCTCATGAGTGGGACGATGCAGGAAGGGGGTCCCGACAGCTTGAGGAACGGGTGCTGGAGGAGTTCCTGGGCCGTGGCTCTCTGAGAGGGCTCCCTCACCAGCATCAGGTCCAGGAAGGATCGCAGCACTGAGGACACCTGGAGATTGTGAAGGAATACTTTGGTCCTTTGTCTGACTTTTATCATTGATTGTAAATGTAAGTCTAAAGCTGACACAAATATATGCAAGAAAGATAGGAAAAGATAAACAAGTCTGAGCTGCCAATACTTGTTTATATAGTAACAGATCTACCTTGTGTGACTCTTTTAATCGAGGCGGCAGGTTGTCTCGTATCCTCCTCATGGCCTGCAGAGGGGGCTCATTAAAGTATGGGGGCTCTCCATCCACCATCTCAATCACCATGATGCCTAAAGACCAGATATCCACCTGGACACACAACAGAATGGAGAAAACGCATGTACAGTTTTCAGGATACTTGTATATGTGTGTGTGTGTGTGTGTGTGTGTGTGAAGTCCTCACCTCGGTCCCATAAGGTAGTCTAGAGATGACCTCTGGGGCCATCCAGTACGGCGTGCCCACAAGGGACTTC
>OMNW01007910.1:0-35968 GCA_900303245.1 Selene dorsalis
AGACAAGCAGCCTACAGTCTTTAGGCTTGGGAACAATCACACACTGTTCCCAAGTACCTAGATACATGAGATAAATAAGCTAAATAGGGGTCCTCTGTGTGTTCTCCGTGTAGTAATGTGTTACCAAGTATTATACAAACACACTCAAATTTCTGCACAGCTCGGTTTAAATTGTGTTTCTGTCTCTATCTGCTCACTGGCCATATGGACTGACAAATACTTGTCCCATTTGTTCATGCCCGGTGTCAGTTGGTCATTTTGACATGCACACCCACCTCTCAACCAACATTAAGCCTCCTGATGGCCCTGCTGGCCTCTGAGACTCCCATAAGAAACTATAATCCCCCTCCAAGTCTGGTAATTAAGAAAATAAGTCGCTCAGGATTTGGAATACGATGAGAAGATTAAAAGATGGAAGCACACCTGCCAATGTAAACAGCAGGAGATATTATGGCATCTCAGGTTAAAGGTCACGGGCATCTTTAATCTAGAAGAGTGGCGGGAGGAAAGGGAGTAAGTAGCTCTGTGTATTTCATCATGAGCACTGAGATCATACAGATAGATATATATAGATATAAGTTATCAGTAGCTGTTAGGGTGACCTGTCCCCAGTCATCAGAGTAGTCATTCAGAATAACAGATATATTTGTCACATAATTTCTCTCTTTACACCTGTTGTCTTTTTGTTTTTTGTTTTTTGTATTGCCTGCAAACCAGAAATGATTTTTTAACCATATAGCTTTCCCGTACAAAATACTTTGTAACTTTGTTTTTAAAGCTGCTATTTCACAGATTATTAAAAAATGTACTGAATTCAAATGTTTAAATAATGATAATAATAATAAAATAATGCTGAAACTTAGTCTACTATAACCAAGAAATAATCAAATATCCTTTATCTTAGCTAGCTTTCAGCAGCATATGTGCACTTTACTTGCAGCACAGCTTTGAGTCACAGTGGGCGGTGATGACACACATATTAACCTGTAGGCACTTTTATGGAATGAAGTGAGCTTGAACGCACACTACTTTGCTCCACTCACTTATTTTCCAAAACACTGTTACTATGGCTGCTGGCTAATACAGTTGAAAGTAAATACACCAGTCAATGAGAAACGAAATGACACTACAGTATGCCCCTGCATAAATAATGATGAATAGTGACAGCAGCTCTGCACTCATTTGGTTTGAGCATGTGTGCATTTTAATATATGGATAATACAGCAACATCACTTTCAACTATGTTTATAACTCTGAGCCAAAGTTAATTTGACAACTTGCATCATCTCAGTCAATGATGTACATATTAAAGGTGCCAATTCATCTGACAGTTGTTAAGATATTACAGTCTGGTAGATCAACTATCTGACAGTATCTGACAGTTCATCCATGAAGCTTCACTGCTGTCATGTAAATAATATAACAACACAGTGTTGAATAATTGATGCTTGACTAAGTAAAGAAATATGAAACATAATTTTAGGCTCCTGTTACTTAGTCTTATTTTTGACATTTCATATTTTAACAATGTACGGTCATGTTCAGGAGACATAGAAACACCAGTACTAGTTTGTTTTTTTCATTCAGGGCTGCCATGGAAATCTGCTAGTGCAACATTTATCATCTGTAGATGAGGAATTGCATCATATGTAGATATGAAGCTTGACAAAAACACAATAATAATAATAATTTGTTTCGGGTGATATCAGGTATTGTTGGTTACAGTTAAAACCAGAAGGTTCATGACACAGTCCCACACTGTGATGGGATGACTTCATACTGGACAAAAACAAAAAGGACCCTTCTGACATTCTTCAGAACGAATGATTGTAATTTCATAGCAGTGTTTATTTGGGGGTTTTAAAGGGCCTGCAGATAGACCCTGCTTACAATCAGATGAATTGAATTGAATTTAATACACTTTGCATGATATAACATTTTAATAACATTTAATAGATAAATCCCAGTTTAATGGGTCTGTGGTACTTTGCGTTCATTCCTACTCATATCATGCAAATCAGTGACCTGGTTCCAACCTCACTTGCAGCCCTGCAGCATGTGCATCATATGAACACAATCACTAAGCTCTTTGGATCCTCTGCTGCAGGGAAAAAAGAGAAGATTAGTTACAGAAGAAACTGTTATTGGAGTTATTAGAGTTTCCCCTCTGACATTTCACATTGGTTGACTTGGGCCACTTCAATCCTTCCTGTGTCACTGGAGACAAAGATGTGTGATACATGATATATTGCAAAAACAGGCACTGACAGGCGAGGAGATTACAAATTTTAATACACAAATATACACATATATTAATCTTGTTTGTTCATTGCTAAGCTATTGTGAATGTGTTCGCGAGGATGCAATGATGCTGTTGAATGAAACGTCATGGAATGGACAAACAGGTAAAATGCCTCCGTGTGGGCGCTTTTTTCCTTCTTCCAAAGCACTGCGTTTGATGCAAGCTGATTACTTGGAAAATGACACTTTCATTAAAACAAGTTATGCTAAGTGGCTCAGCTCATCGATGAAGATAATAATCATGACAAATTCCACTGAAAACACTGTGGAATTTAAGTGCTTGTTTATACCCGCTCTGCTTGGGCAATAAGACCTCCTGCATTACGTCATGGAGCAGCTTCAATAAAATGACAGAAATCCAAAGAGGAAACAGTCCAAGTGGGTTTTTGATTTGTCCTGTTATTGTTTCACCCTGGCTCTGAACTTTTCACATTCCTGCAAAAATATACACATTCTGTTATATTTGGGTGTGTAATCATACTGTATTGTTTGCATGCTCAGCAACACGTATGCACATTCATGAGTAACTGCACTTCTGTCGCACACTCAATGTGAAGTAATCCTTTAGGCCAAAGTGTTGGAATAAAGGAAAATCTCCCTGTTGTTTTCTCCTGTTGTTGTTACAGTTTTACACAATGAAGCACTGACTCTGTCTCACTCAGGATTAAAGCTCAAAAATCTGTCCTCTGCAGGAATGTTGTTTTACTGTCTGTACATTTATTTCCCCCAGTTTTCAGGATAATTATTAGCATTATTCTTTGTGCTGTGAGGGTTTTAAGGGTTTAAGGCTCTGAACTTCGAACTCCTTTTGGCAGCTTGAGATTTTGGTGATGTGGCAGTTTTTAACAAATCCTAATTTTGCCCTCATTAAAAAAATGACCATGCAGGATTAGATCGTCAGTAATAGTAAATGTCAAAGCAACATTTGGAAAAGTTCATTTTATCTCCTAAAAAGAGATAATCATGAATAAAAAACCCCATAAATAAACAAGTAAATGAATGAAGGAACAAGTCATGAAATAAACTTGATTAAAGCACCTGCCAAAACCAGGGCTACAAAATAAGATATAAAATATGTAGTAAAATCTAAAAAAAGATTTGAGTAATAAGTTATATATAAAGTTTTTTGATGAACTGCATTATGCATGTCATTACATTTTCATATTTGCACTAATCTGATTGACCAAGAGGCAAGGCAAGGCAAGGCAAGGCAAGGCAAGGCAAGGCAAGGCAAGGCAAGGCAAGGCAAGGCAAGGCAAGGCAAGGCGATTTTATTTGTATAGCCCGTTTTTACAAACACTTTGTCTCAAAGGGCTTTACACAACAAGAGGGTGGGACAGTGTTGTTAACCAGCATTCAAAGTACATTGCTCTGTATGAAGTGCTTAAGAATAGCTGACCAGGTCTCTCTTGTGTTTCTGAGTGCCATTAAAGGGCTGTAATTATACCAATATTGATGTTGATATAAACACTCTACTGCTTTCAGTGTCCTCCTCCTCCTCCTCTTCTTCTTCTTCTTCTTTGTGTCAGAAATCACAAAAAGACTAGACCAAAATGAAATTCTGTCTTCCAGTGAATCACCATCACAAATTAAAAGATCAAAAGTGGAGTTTTTGTCAGTTTCCCTGGTGTTGCCAGCATTGTAATGACATGACAGTGAAACTGTCTTTGTCTTTACACAAGCAGGTGTAGCAGAAATGATGCATGTCTGATACCACAATCATATCTTCTCATGCAGCACATATATGCCTGTTGACTCACTATTAGTCCTTGTTAGCAACTGCAGTGCCAAAAGAGTAAGAATGATTTCTTTGGTTGTCCTAAATTCCTATGTCACTTCACATATGAAGTGTTATATAATTGTAACACTGTGTGGACTAAGAATGTAAAAAAAAAAAAGTTGTTGAGCTTTCAAATATTTGTTCCTTTGTTGCAACAGTCTTCCCTGTGAAATACTACAGGCGGACGTTCTGTACGTTACTGCATGGTTCGAACTTATGTTTAACTCACACACTGTGTTATGTAATCGCAGGATATTGTGCAATATGTGAAGCACGAATCCCCCAAAAGGCCACCTCTGTAGGAATTCATGGGGTGGTGAAAATTTTCAGGATGAACATGCATACCTCATCAGAAAAATACACCCAGTGATCTCCAAAAATACACCAGACTTTAACTATGAGCTTGCTCTATGAACTGTGTATATTTTGAACGAACAGGAGGCTTATGTAGACAAAAAAAGAGACACAGAGACAGAGCTGCACCTTGAAACACATATGCACACGTGATGGTAATTCAGCTTTATTTAATGCTTACTTTTATTAGCAGTCAGACACTGGGAAAGAAATGGTCCATGTCAACACAAACTAGCCAATGTGTGTTTCTGTGGAAAAGCAGCCCAATAAACTCGAAAACATGCACAAGGTTCACATGCATATTTCATTATGTCAGTTTCAGACTGGTCCAGTTGCCCTGAACCAACCCCTTGTACCCTTTACTCTGGGGAAACCCTTTTTTTAGCAAGTGCTGAGTGATGTTTGGTCAGTCTGTTTGTTGATCGTGCACTCTTGGACCCCACATTGCTTTGCTAAAGGGCAGAGGGCTCCCAGGTTGGGCTGCTGAAAGTGACCACTGACCAGGACCCCAGGCCCCAAAATACAGACGACACAAGGCCCATCTTGTTACTGCGGTGGTACGCTGAAAGTGGACCCGGCACGTTGCGCTGTGACGTGCCACAGTACAGCCAGGTAGTCTTCGCCCTCAGACCAGAGTAAATAAACACAACCAGCTACAAAAACACTTTTGGCTGGGGCTGGGAAAGCCCACGAACAGCTCGCTACTAAAGGGGGCGTTTAAGTATAGAGGGCTTGTTGGGGCCGATGTTGCGACATTGTTTTTACAGGGAGTTGTTTCTAGGTCCATTTAGAGAGGAGCAAGAATTACTGTTTGCCCAATAAAAACATATCTAATCCTGACACAATGTAAAGCACACTGCTGCGTGCTACTGAAAATCAGATTGAAGGTACTCTCATTACAGTAATTAATTCACACTGTGCCACCTCTTTGAGTACATCCTCAACTCATAAATGAGATGTTTTCCTCTTGTGCTTTTGCAGTGTTTATGTAAATCATGCTGTTATCCTGCTGTTTGACATTTCATCTATACATACTCATCTGATGCCCTTTGTGAAATGTAACAAGAAAAACAATCAAACAAATTGTGTATTTTATTCTTGTGTGTCAACTCATATATTAGGTTGTTTTCCATCTCCTTCATCTTATCTGAGGACTGCATGAATTGTTTTTGTCAGAGAGACCTTGTGAGTCGGCACCCGGACATTATGTAACCGTGTAATTCAATGATTAGTCCGTCATGTCAGGGGAATAATAACGCTATTTTCAACCTCTCTGTTCATCATCCATGTAATAAACTTTATGAACAAAATACTATACGGTTCGTGGTGTTGCCCTTTCTCACAGACTTGTGTTGTTTTTTGGGGGGGCAATAAAACTACAATAGCAGTAAAGTGGACAATGGGAAAGTGACCTGTTGATCTAAGAGACAAGGGAAAGAGGCCACAGGTTTGATCCCTGGAGCCTCTAATCCTGACAAAGTGTCCTTGGGCAACACATGAAACCTAATATTACCACATCCTCTTGTGCAGAGTCCAGGGTACGTATTTTTTTTCAAACATTGTCCACACCTGCAATTCTGTATTTTGCCATGGTGTGGGGTTTAGTAAAGTTGCAAACATTTTTGAGTAAATATGTGATTTTCAACCAAAATTGACCTGACTTTACTAGGTTTCCTTCACAACCTATAGGTACACAGTTATTTTGACATTGTAATATTGTTACTGTCGTAAAAACCTTCCACTTCCGCTTTGACATGTTAGACAGTCATCTTGATAAATTCAAACTGGATCCACATGTCCTCCAGTGAATTTCTAAGACGTCTGCTTCGATTGTAATGGCAGGCCAACATGCCTGTACACTTTACTCTGTAGCTGGAGGTGAGTCTGCATGAAGATGTGACTCAGCAGCAGTTTATGAGAAAACAGTGTGAAGGCCTCTTCATGTACTCTCAAGTATCTCAACGAATGGACGTGTGAGGTCCCCAACTGAACTTTAGCTGGGGACTTCCCAATAACACGGTCTTTAGTGCCAAGACCATCAGGATGCCCTTCAGTGATTGTTTTGTGGTTGAATGTAGAGCCACACTATCATTTAGTTTTGACTCTTGGCCTTACTTTGCCTCACTTTTTCTAAATCTTTTAGGATCTCTTATGCTGCTGGTTAGCACACAGATCTGAAGCAGTTTGAAAGAAAGGTCCACGCCTTTATCATGATCACAAACGGTGTCACTCAAATATGGGACAACATCATGACCCATTCATTTTTCCCTCTGTCATGTGTTGATCCTGTGATAAACCACCCTGCAGTTGAGCACAAGCCTCTGATGGCCGTTATTGTTGCAATAACTTCTAGTCATGCACTTCATTGCAAGTGAGTCACTACCAAGGAATGATGTCAGTGATATGACGTGGATGGACTCAGGTAGGCAGGTTTTGATTTTTGCACATTGGCCTCTAATGGCAATGGAAAGGCAACCATGAAGTTAAATACAAAAATAAAGTCTGAATTATAATGTAATGATGGATAAAAGTATATTTCTCTTGATCACTGAATGTGTTTGTTTTTGTGCTTTACCCTTAGGGGTCACCATAGTCATGGGGCATATGCATAAAGAATTTCCTGCCTCTGGGTTGTTACTGGACACACACAGTGGCCAAAAGCCAAATACTGGTATTCTTTACCAGAAATTATGTCTGGTTGATTTGAGAGATGACTAGCCAATAAATAGTAACTGATGTTGACAAAGGAGGCCTCCCATCAGTCTATATGTAGGCAAAAGGTTAACAACCCCAGCAGCAAACAGACGTCGATGAATAAAATCTGTGGGGAGATTTCCAAACATGCTGGGTGTGTATCACAGCCAAAAAATATCTCAGATCTTAAAGTCATCAAGATTCCTGAATTAGGATTAAGTAGCTGGTTATAGGCAATATAATTTCATTATTATTAATTTCCCTGTCACACCTGTATTAAGCAAAGCGTTCATGACTCTCAGCTCTCTTAATAAGCAGCATTGTTAATGACTCAGGTGATTTGAGTCACTATTTTGCAAGAGGTCCGTCAAAAATATGCTTCTATAAATGGACAGTAGTTTGTCAGCATTTCCTGTTCAGACGGTTTAAAAGGGCGTTGTTTCTAGTCATCGCTGTGGTATGAACAACGGCAAATACAAATTGAGCCAATATTTGTTAAACTATATTTGTAATTTACGAGGTTACGAGTGTATATTCGCCCAACTACTACCGAGGCTGACAGCTGTCAACAGCTGGTGGACTCTGCTCTGCTTTACCGACTGAGACGTTAACCGGAAGTGATGCCGATGACGACAGCTTTTTATTTTTACTTTTTGATTACAGAGATAGTTTTTAGCGAGATTTACACAATGTTTTCCGTGCTAATGTACATTTAACTAGATTCAATAAACAAATTTCACTTGTTGTGGGTCCTCTTATGTGCTATTCAATTTAATTATCAATTTGGCCAAGGTGTAAGTTTGATGAGGTTACTCTTTATATTGTTTTTTTTTTTTATCGACAAAAAATTTAGTTTTGAATAAAATTCAAATGTCTCAGTTTTTTTTTTTTAATATATATTATACTAACCCCATTTATATCAATAAAGGTGGGCTAAATAACAGAAATACCAACCTGTATGATGCAGTACAGTTCAGAAGGATCACAGACAAGTTTTTTGTTATTTATTTTTACTTTATTCTTTCAATAATAATAATTACGGTTTCACGAAGTACAAAACAGTAAACGTTGTCGGGTTGTTGTTTTATTTTAATCCATTTTTATTATTTATTTATTTAACTAGTTTGACCTCCATACCCAGCATGCACTTCGCTCTTGCCATCTTGTCGGGAGGTTGGGTTAGAGGAGCAGAGTTAGCCGCTTGTTAGCTTACTGCCGCTGTGGTAAACTGGTTATCTGTCAGCTAGCTGCTAGTAGCAGCTGCCAAAAGTGAGCTGTCCATACGACTGAGAGGCGAAACTTGACCGACTCTGGGACATTTCCTCTGCCTTGCTGCTCGGTTATATATCATTTCGAGACGCTGAAGGATTTGTTTACATCATGATGTCGCACATGCTGGTACCGAGGTGGGGAAAACTAGCTAACATCAGCTAACTTGGCTAGTCGGCGAGATATACACAGCGAAGAGAGAGAGAGGAGTGGGCTGAGAGACCGGGCCCGCCTCAGACTAAAGTGCTGGTGGGAGCTGCAGAGCAAGAAGTTTGACAACGGCCTGTTTGCTACTCCGCTGCCGGGACACGAAAAGGCCGACCGGGTGTCAGAGAGGCCGGAGGAGGAGAGCAACACTGTGCTCTCACCGGAGACAGCGGAACGCCCCGGGACTTTCGGAAGATCTCGCCCCGGCTGTGACACTTTTCTCCGACGAGAGAGAGGAAGAGGAACGGTATGGAAATGAACTGTGACGGTACGTGTCATACGCCTCAGCTGTGAATTACTTCGCGAGACATTAGTCCAGCACTTAGTTTTATCTGGGAGCAGACGGGCTTGACGCAGATAGTCAACATGTCGAAAATGCCAGCAAAGAAGAAAAGTTGTTTCCAGATCACAAGTGTAACGCAGGCTCAGGTGGCGGCCAGTAGCATCACCGACGACACCGAGAGCCTGGACGATCCGGACGAGTCCCGGACAGAGGACGTGTCGTCGGAAATTTTTGACGTTTCTCGTGCCGATCTGGGGGTGTGTGACAGGAGCTCTTCCGAGGAAACCTTAAACAATGTCGGGGAGCCGCAGGAGGGGCAGCCGCCGACCACGGGTCCTGTCAACGGGGGACTCTCTTATAAAAGTTTAGGCACTGGTCGTGTCACCCCACATAATTTAGGAGGAAGTGTGCCTGTGCCGGCTACAGCTCAACCCTTTGTTCCAGCCTCAGCGAGCCATCCTTTGACAGTCATCAACACGGCCCCTGCTGCCACCGTCTCCACCAGTGTGGCTCCCACAGCTCCCCCTGTTAGCACCAGCTGTAGTTCCCGTTTCAGGGTCATTAAACTTGACCATGGTACCGGAGAGCCCTTCAGACGGGGCAGGTGGACATGCACTGAGTTCTATGAGAGAGATTCAGATTCAAATGTTAATCGGACTGTGGATAGCATAAGACCATCTGTAACCCTGGATCACAGTATAGACAGGGACAGTGGTCTCGGAGCCACCAGTAACTCTGTAGTCACTAGTAGTGCTTTTTCTGCACACCCCTCTGAGAACACCGCAGATAGTGGCTATTCTGCTGGGCACACCACCCACCCTCACCCTTCAGAGATTCAGCAGCAAGGCTACAGCTTGACTCCTCAGATAGGGAGTGGAGCAAGTGCCTTCCAGCCCACAGGGTACACAACTACAGCGTCGCAGCAGCCGCAGCAGGCTCAGGTCAATATGCAGCCTGTTGCTCCCCAAAACTTCCTCTCTAACAGCCTCAATGGTGTGCACCAAGGTGCCATGCAGCAGAAGTCTCCTATCATGCCTCCTGCCACGCAGCCTCAGCAGTTTGCCTATTCCCCTCATCCGACTGGCCTCTCAGCCGGCCAGCAAGACTATCGTCAGCAGCACTTTGGCTCAAGCACTCAGAATCTTTCCATGTCAGCCCTCCCTGTGGTGCCTCCGAGCAGCCAGGTACCCTCGCCTCTAATCACCCCCGCTGGAGAGGCAGCCTCAGCCCAGGGCCTCTTGCTACAAGTGAGCAACGCGTCGGCCATTGCTCCCATCCATCCAACAAGTAGCCAACAGCAGCCTGTCAGTCAGACTCAGCCTTCAGGAGGGATAGGCATCGCCCCTGCACCTTCCATCACCACCACAACCTCCCACAGCGGTGTTCAGAACGTGCCTGCCACAGTGCCCAGTACCACCAGCACCCCTCCAGGTGTGCCAAGTCAGGCGCCTGGCACAGGAGGTCTCATCCACCCCCAGGGAGCCCACGGAGGAGCCACAGCTAGCTTCAGTAACCAGGCAGATGATGTAACCCAGAAGTCTGATGCCCTGCCTCAGCCCGCTGCTGGTGTGGTTCCAGGGAAAGATGGTGTAAAGCCTTTCATCAGCGACGGCCTCACCCTGCCCTCTCCTGCTGTCAACAGTCTATTTCATGGCATCCATATTGCCATGGAGGTGGATGAGGACAGGTAAGAGGGTATAACACTAAAAGCCTTATGTGAAATAAGTCCACTGCCCTTATATATATGTTTTTTTACTGCTTTTTGTGTTGAGCTGTGGGCAACCAGCAGTGCACTTTTATGAAAATGGTCAATATCAGTTTGCTGCTGTGATGAAAGGGCTAAGTCATATACCTGGAGCAGCACTGATAGATTGTCGGAGATAGTATGTGTGTATCTGGAAGGTTTCCCACATATTAAACATTCTTGTGGCATTCTGCAGCAGTGTGGTCATACTCCACACTGTGGAGAGCGCCTCTCCCTTCACCAGCACCAAAATTAAACACTCTACAACTCGAAGGGTTTGCTTATACTTAAAAGAACAATAAAACAAAACGAGCATTTTTCTCAGTCCTATTCTGTAGGTGTAAAGTTGTAGATGGTGAGGATGGAGGGATTAGAGGGGTAGTGATCCAATGAAAACTGGCACAGACAGAAGGAATTTTCTGTCTTTGTCATTAATAGGCAACCCACAAAATGCTGGATGGTAACTCGCTTCTTTAGACATCCACAGCCCCCTCCCTCAAGGCTCCATTCAACCATTCAGGCTTTTTGTTGGGTTAAGGGGGCGTTAACAAGCTTTTGGATAAGTTACAACACACGCAGTAGCTGTGTTTTGTAGCTGAGAAGGGAATAACTCCCCAAACGTAGGCGGCTGGTTTTTATTCTCCTGTCTGTCTAGGAGAGATGGTTAGCATACTTGCCCTGGGCAGTGATCCCAGCCTCCCAACTTTAAATCTTGTAAATACTGACTCTTCGTGTGCCTACAGTAGTCTCACAGTACTTCTCTAGTGTACAATCTGTAGCTATTTTGGGGGTCCGTCTTGAGCTGTAGTGTTGCCACTCTTTGCCATTCCAAGCAAGTAGAGGAGAGCTCGAGAGGTGATGTCTGAGCCAAGAATGACCTAGTGTGGAGTCCACACACACACACACACGCACATGCACAGTCTGTCCTGTATTTATGTAGGCCTCAGTGTTTATCTGTGTGCCCTGTTCTGTCCCACAGTGGTTATTATGAATGGTACAGCCAGAGGAGGAGATGAGTGTGTATGTGTGTGTGTGTGTGTTTTTAGGAGGCCGTGGCCTGATTTTTATCACCCACAGTCCAGATATTCCTGAAACTAATCATTGTTTACCAAGAGACTTAATCATGGCAGCATCATCCATGGGTTGATAATGTGCAGAGCGCAGAGACTGTGTGTTGTCCCTGATTTCATGAGAGGAACAGCCAGTGCCAGTTTCCTCAGCATTTGTGTGTGTGAGAGAGGGAGACAGAGGGGTGACATCAGTGGCTGGCTGAGTAGCTATGGTGATGTTGGCAGCAGGACAGGACAGAACATGCTCGGGAGGTGGAGGGGACGGACAGACGGCACACAGACACACCTGTGGCAATGATAGCAGGCACGTAAGCTGCTGTGTCTATGGCAGCGATGACTGGGACAGACTGAATCAGCAGGACGATGGCTGCTTTCTGCTCTGACTCCCAGACTCAAGTCCTTGTCAGGTGTACCCACGCTGACACATCAGCTTAACTAAGCGTTGACTTGTTGCTTCCTAAAATTTCCATGAGACTTTAAATTGGCCTGATGTAAAACTGTGCATTTGTAATTAAAAAAGCTTTGTTAAGCTTTGGTCTCACTTAGCTGTGTAGGTTTGATATGGTAATTTCTGGAATATATTTTTTGTGGATTTTTGTCTTTTATTCAGGTAGCAACATGAGAGAGAGGGTTAGAAGGGAAATAGAGCAGGTTAGAGGAGAGCAAAGGCCCATGGGTCTGTCTCAAACCCATGGCGCTGTGGTTAGGACTGGGTTGAGATGATGAGATGAAATGGGGTTCAAGAGGTCTGTGCTCTACTAGGTGAGCCACCTGTGCCAGCTGTGATAACATTTAACTAAAAGTCACATCTTTTTATGTCTGTTATCTTGAATGTTTTTGAGATAATCCCCATAATTTAAAATCGTTATGTCCCTCCTTTTTTTTATTTTTTCATTTTCATCAACAAACTTGCAGAAGTATTGACACTCGTAGTGTTGAGGCACTGAAGCATATTCAATACAACCAATATGGATCATTGTATCTTGTGAGCCTGTGGGTCAGGTTACAACATTAGGAACAATTTCAGTTAAAGTCCTGATTGATATGACACTGCACATGATATTTTAACCATTAAAAGGCATCTAACACACCTGCTTTTAGAGAAAAATCCAATGCCACAGTCTTCTCTAGATAGGAAGTCTAGTTTAATGCACTTTCAACAATAGTGGTGATTTAAAAACTGTTTACCATATATTACACCCCTATGACCTTTTGCCCAGTTTTTAAAAAGTTGAAACATTACACAATGTGAGTTTCATATACATGGTTAATTTTTTCATTTGTGTTATTTTTTTCATATATTTAGTGTTAACCACACCCATTACATTGTATGCCAGAGAACATGTAACAAACCAGTGGTTCACAGCTCCTTCAGTCCTAGTGGACCGCATGCAATACGACAAACACCGCCTCTAATCCCCTCCGTGGCTGCTAGCAGCTGTATGCCTGTCGCTAATTTTGCTTTTCACAAATCGTTCTTTATGTATCCCGCTTGCTTCATTTATGCCCATATATATGCACACATGTTGGATTTTGGTTTACCTCAAAACTTTTGCAGTTCGCTGAGGGAGGCCCAAAGGCAAGTTGGCATTTAGAGGCATAATTCTAACTATCATCAGTTGTAATTAAAATACCTTGTTAACTCATAAGTTTCTTGTAAATCTCAACAAGGACCAAAAAAGACATATTTTTAAGGAACACACCCCAGTATAACGGGACACAGATTTCCAAACTTTCTCCTCTTGTCAGAGGTGCATTGTTCTGTGCAGGAGCTCAGCCTCATACAGGAATCTGTTCCAAGTTTCATTGTTTGGTTCTGTTTTGAATTAGAGTGCATCACAAAAGTGGAACAAAGCATTGTGGGGGTGGAGTGTGAGATGAGAATGATTTCCCCTCAGCTTGGGATGGTTAGCGCCCCAGCTCAGTAGGTTACATCTCTGCCAAATAAAGTGATGAAGCTGCCCCTGGGACAAATTGGTTTCCTTTAGTAAGAGCACTTGGCCTTTAACTCAGTTACTTCTCCCAGGATAGCCCACAAGACCTTTGCGCCGTACTTCTCTCAATTAGGAATGTTAATTATTAATCCATAATTGATTACGTCTTCTCCAGGAAAGGAATGGTAACTTAAGTGCATAGAAATTTAGTTTGAAGTCAATTCTATTCGACAGCTTATTATTTCATTTTACAAAAAAAGCAAGCACAGTAACTGCCCTGAAATCAGATAGCTTATTCTAAATGATAAAGTGAATACAGGTTACGTGTCTGTCCCATACCCAAGATTTTTGAAGGAAAGATTAATGACATGAATCACAGCGTGTGTTACGTTGTCCATTCCTCTGTGTATGATGAGTCATGCTGGGTTTTTTTTTTTTCACATCGACACAAATCGCTCCAAGCACTATTCACAAGTCCATGCTTGAGGTCTGGCAAAGATGCACTTCAGAAGTACAAACCCTGTTAAATAAACTGTGATATTGGTGGGTTGGTGGTGAGATTACCCGTTTTGATGCTATATTACAAAGCTTTTACTGGCACACTCTTGGCTCCATTCTGCTGGTTTCCCCTACACACTACTCGACCCTTTGCAAAACAAGCTGACACTGTTGGTTGCTGTTTTTCTTGAGGCAGTCTTAGTGGCTCAGGCTTACCGAAAAACTATTTGACATTTTTCCAGGGCTAAAATTGTTGGTTCTTCCCAGAAGAAGCCTGCAAAATGACGTTTAGTGATGTATTAATTACAGTTTTTGTTCTGTACATTTGGTAAGGTCTTTAATGTTGTAGCAGGTGATTGGCCAGTGTGAAATGCAAGCAGGTGAGTGGAGGTTATTGCTCCCAGTATGGGGTATTGAACCTTTCACCATCTAGTTGCAAGTATGGTTTTATAAACTTAGGTTTGGTTTCACTTCATTAAATGACTGCCGCTCATATCAGCAAATAAGCCGATGAACTTGGCCTAGCAAAAGAAAAGTAAACGAGCTGCCAAACGTCCTCGACTTGTTTGATAACCGACATGATGTCACTGGTCAATTGTGGAAACTCAGATACACACAAGATTAATTTCTCCACACACACACACTGAATGTCACATACGGCTGTAATCTGATTGGAAGCTTTATGAAAGGTCAGCTGCAAAGTGTGTATGAACTCAGCTCGATGGAAAGTCTGAGTCGTCGACCTTCAGTTATGGTGGATGCAGCATCTATGGCAGTTGGGCAATGTTTTCATCAATCAGAGCTGGTTATGATGAGGAAAATGTTGATCTTTCCTGCTCCTGCTGCTGCTGCTGCTGCTGCTGTCACCGGCAATCTTTAAAGCAGCTGCCAGATAATGTATTTTCACACAGGATTGGCTTGAAGCTTAGTGGGAGCTTAGCAGGTATCTTAATGGTTAGTTCATAATGGTTCTCAGCTGACTATGTTATGAGAATATTGGTGTACCTCAAATGGATGGCCCTAAGCTACACAGATAAATCTTTCTTTGTACCTTGCGCTAAGTAAAACTCGTCTTCTGCAACAGATGATCAACAGATTGGTTAACATTATATTGACAATGTAATCAGAGATTAATACATTTGTTTTCGTCTTCGTTATCCAGCCTTAAAAGGTAAATGTAGACAGAGAAGTTTCTCCACATTCTGTTATTTTGTTTTTCCACTGGCTCTCATGTCTCTTGTACAGTGTAGAAGTAGTTACATCTCACTTACGGTATGTTAAAAGCACCATTGTATTTATTTTGATTTTTTATTTATTTTTTTCTAACTTGAAACTCAAGACAAGCAGTTTTCCTCTCAATGTCATTTAATGTTGAAAAGTGGGGGAAGGATTAGAGGTCCACCCCCCAGGGTTGCTCATGACATTGAAAATGACAGATAATTGCCAAAGATCTTAGTGGTCCATCGGTATGGACTGAAATACCCTAGAATTTCAGTAAGCTCCTCAAAGTGGTTAGAAGAAAATGAACTGTTTACCATTTTTCATGTAGATGCACATGGAGATATTCAAAGCCTAAATGTGAGCATGTTCAGTACTTGTACGGTAGCACCTCCCTCCATTTTACTCTTTGGCAGTTTGACAATTTAACACAAAGGAGGACTGGGTGAGGACTGAGTGGGATGAAGAGTCAGGTTTGGGATGGGGCGTGTATGTGTTCGGGATTGTAGTTTGGTTGCCACGGTGCCCGGAAACAAGGCCACAGCTTATTTTCCACAGATAGCTGACCTGCCTGAACTTCCAGGGGACACATTCCAGGAGCCCTGAATGGCAGTGGTTGTCGGACGCCCCGGGCTGCAGCCTGAGCAAATGGGTCTGCACCAGCTCTGTTTTTGGGATGGATGACTGGCCTGCCTCCTGTCCCTCTCTAATGTGGCTGCTTGGTTGCCTGTTTTTTTTTTTTTTTTTTTTTTTGTGGTCTATCCCCAACTGACCTGTTATCACACTCTGTCCCAGCTTCCAAAGGGGACCGTGCTTTCACCAGAAGCCTCAGTTCATACTTAGTTCCTCTATACTTTTAAATCGGTTTGCAATTTTAACAAGGATTGTAATAGGGAATAACTGGCTTTTAATGAAGTCTCCTTAACTGCTCTCATAGTGTCCATTAAGGATTTCATCTAATTTGGCCCAGCTCTGTTGAGGCAGAGCAAACAGTTCCCTCCTTTTGCCAAGGCGCAGTGATTTGTTTGATTTTAAAACATGAAGTTTGTTATATTTTTCCCCTTTTTTTGTAAAATATAAGATCTAAAGGGGCCAGTGGTGTGAGGCAAAGTGGTTGAACAAGTTAGCATAGCAGGACCCACCCTGTTATCTCAGCAAGATGTGGTCAGGGGATCACTTCCAATTAGAGTGGACCTGCCAAAGCAAGTAAACAACCACGCTCCTGGCCGCGTACCATAACTAACTCAGTTTGTGCTGGAAGCAAGGCCATTGAATCAGCCGCAGAGTGTGTTGCAGGCTGTTCTTGGAATGAGGACAGTGTGTGCAAACTGTTTGTGTTTGTTGTCTTTTCCAGAATGGTCTTGATAAAGAACAGGTTAGACCCTCCCTGCAAGTGGTTTCAGTATGTTAAGTATGCATCTTAAATGTGGAGAAAACCTGTTGACAGATCCTCGTTACCTGCCTGTGTTTCCCACGTGGAGAATAGAGCTATGTTCAGCTGTGTGATTGGGTAATAATTCTGTGTGTGTGGTAACTTCAGTGATGGATATTGATATATTAAATAAAACACACAAAGCTAGAGAGTGTCATTAATTTTACATGTTTACTCCATTTGTGTTTTCAGAAGCTCAACATGTGGCAAGTTTTCAGGCGGTGATGGATAACTGATGAGGAGGTGGTTTCACAAGGAGATTTTAGAGTGGTCTGTGCTTTTAAGACGGTAATTTTGCTCCTAGATTACGATTTTTCAAAAACTGATGAAAGGAGTTAACTGTTGGAAATACACAGCAGTAAGGACATTGTCAGTCATTTTCATTTGTCCAAATCCTGTGTCCTGACTGATGAGTTTGAAAAAGCACTGACCCCTGACAGATGAGGATGCTGCCACAGCTCAGCTCTGCCACAGCTGGAGTGATGGGAGCCAAGTGGTTTGACGTGGTCACTCAGTCAGCTATGTTTTGTAATTTGGAAAAATACAGTCTTCAACTACCCATAATGCACAAGTCAAGTACTAGACGACTTTGTGCAGTGGGTAAACACAGACATCTGTCTGACATCTGTTAGTTTGATTTAAGCCACAGTCTAAGTCTGTCTTAGTAACAGGCCCCTGTAGAGCTGCAACAATAAGCGGATAAATCATTTTGTGGACTGACAGAAAATCGTTCTCATTATTATCAATTTCAGTAATTTTTCAATCCAGCTTCTCAAATATAAGAATTTCCTACTGTTTTTGGTTTCAAGCTAGTATCTTTGGGTTTTGGGGTCATTGGCCAGCAATCAATAAACATGCCATCTTAGTGTCAAGGAAATTGAAATGGGCTGAGGTTTTATAGTTAAAACATTCAAGAGCAATATGGCACATTCATTTGTATTCACTACTTGACAACGTTCACCTACACTCAGCACCTGTAGCCAGAAGCTCTTCATCTAACTAGCTCACTCTGGCGACCGTTTGTGGCATTGATGTATGGTGTCTGCTCCTGCTGACCTAAAACTGCAGAGTGCTACGCTCCAGGGACGGTGAATTCTTACAGGGCTTGGGGCAATTTTGCATCTTGCATGTCCGGTGTTTCAGCATCAGGAAGTGAAAGCCCAAGATGTGTGAATAGTTATTCCAAAATCAGTTTGACCTTTCTGACCACATAGTTTTCAGGTTCATTTATAATGTTACTCTTCTTTGGTGCTTCGGAGTTTCCGCAGAGGTTATCTCACTTATTTCCGATTTTGTTGTTTTTCACCCCGTTGGTTTACAGTAAAGGCTGACATGCTGACACAAAATCTGGAAGTGAAAGAGAGAAAGGTTCAATGTCTATTAATGGGACAGTTTCTTTGCAGCTGTCAGAAGAATTTCCAGACAACCACCAGGTACAATACTGGGTATAAGAGTTTCTTGTTCCTGTCATCTCCCTAAGTTTTTGTAATGGTAATGCAAATGATAAGCAGTAATACATCTCAAAGTGCAAGGGAGAAAGAAGGATATTTCAGAGCAAGTAAAGCATGATAGGGGAGGAGGAGAAGAAAGAAAATGCAAATCAATCAGGGTTAATGCAGTGGTTAGGTGATTCAGCATTTCTAGGACAATGACTTTCTGTTGAGAGCTTTTAAAGCCAACCACAGATCGTCTTTAGGCATGGAGTTGAAGATTTGACTGGATGTCTGTGGGATATAAATGTCTTCAGCTCTTTAAAAAAAAAAAGTGAAAATGTGAAGCTATGTATTGCAGTCATTCAGTCTCCCAGATTTGGGAGCAAGGGCTGAACAACGAGGTTTCAGTGCTTAGGGCCTCCCGGAGCCCAAGATGTCTGAATAGTGAGTAATGAGGATGTGTGGAAAACATGGCAGGCAGCTGCATTTGAGTCATCCATCCTCTCTGTGCGCCTGCCTGCTTTCAATGGGTGTCGTCGACTGATCTGGTTCACTGGTGCCTGTGACTGTTCATCTGTTCTGTAATCCTGTGTGTGTGTCTGTGTGTGTGTGTGTCTGTATGTGTGTGTACACACAGTGTAGGATTGGCTAAGAGAGTTGAAGAAAGAGCGAAGATTTAAGTGGGTGCTCATGAGGGTGCTTCATCTCTGCGTCTCCTGCGTTTCAGTGTCCTTTTTTTTAGTAACCAATCACTGCTTGTCTTATTAAGGGGTGAAAGTCCGTCTTTTGATACACACAGCCCTCAAGAAACAAGTCACTGCTGAGACAAAAAGCAAATCTGAAACTGTTTTTCAGATTTGCCTATTTCAGCATAGAGAATATGAAGGTTTGTGTTTCCTCAATCATGACTTCCCTGGATTAGATTTTTAAAGTATTTAATTTATGGATGCCACACTTGTCAGCTGAACACCTCTCTCAAACAAGAAGCCAAGTTGAGGCTCAGTGATGAATTGAATATGCCGTCTTCACATGATATGTAAGCTTGATCCCAGAGGCACCAGGTCATTGCCCTTGCAACTCTTAATTAGTTTTAGTATGCTGACGTCTTTACAGAATTTTCAAGCATTTCATGTGACCGCAAATGCCTGATGGGGCAGAAAAAGGTCATTGTATCTGTCTATGAGGTAAAATTGGAAGCTGGACTCAATTTTCATAGTCGTTTCATCTTGAAATCTATTATCAGTTTGTCTGTTTGTTCTTTCAATTACATTACATTTTTATTGCAGCTTCCTTAAGTCCAGGGTGACGACTAGATCATAAATATCTGTTATAAGTTCTTGGAGTTACGTCCTCACTGATCAGTCTTGTCGGATTGTTTAGGTTCAGCAGCGGATTCACTCTTGAGTGTTTCTTTCCCACAAGATTTCAAGTGATCATGAGCAGAAGCGGCTCTAAAGGCCAACTAAGGTCATATCTGCTCTGAGAGCTGAATCTAACATCCATGCAGGCGATGCAAATTCTCCAGGCGCTTTTTTCTGTCTTTTCTGTCTTCATCTGAGAAAGGCACAGCTTTTGTAAGAACCTCAGCTTCCTGCTTTGCTTTGATGTCCGCTTTCATATTCTGTCAAACGCTTCCTCTGTCGTCTTCTTCCTCTTCTTTTTCTCAAGTCAGCTTCGTCTCGTGTGCCTCCTCTCGTAAGCACCGAACCACTTTCTACCCCAGCACCACCACCACCTCCTCAAGTCTACAATAAGCATGCTTCTGCAAGGAAGCGGACGTGAGTCATTGTGACTGGGTAGACTGATAACGGTTTATTCACTCATCTAAAAGATGGTGGTGAACAGATGGCACCTCAGTTTATCATTGTATCAGAGTGGATTTGTCATAAGTGCCCAGGCTCGTCCTCTTTACCCCCCCGTGAGACGATCCAGATGATAGCCTTCATCTCCTTACTACCAACACAAAACTTCCTGTAATTATTTGATTGCGTGTGTGTAGGTGTTTGAGTCAGTGGACCTCTTATGAAATGATTATTTTCATGACATTTTGTTGAACCTTTGGTATCATGCTGTTGTAATTCAGACTCTTTTCACTCTTTCGCTTAAAAAAATACTGATGTGTGTAAAAACCCAAGCTGTCATTGCATTAATCACAGGCCTCCTCTCATCTTGAAGCTATTTTTTTTTAGTCTTGAAGCGTTTAAGAAATATTTTACCAACACAAGCCCCGTTGAATCTTCTGGTTAGCAGCCTGGTGAGATGTGATAACTGGTTCGTGCTGAACTTTCACACAGTCATGCCTCTGTGTTCTTCATCTGAGTCAGCCTCTAAGTTTAACATGTAACAACATTTCAACCTCTCTCTCATCTGCCAGCGAGCTGTGAAACATGAACATGGGTTCGGAGTAACACCTGGAGTACTGCATGTGAAGTTCTAATAATCACTGTTTAAGTTTTACATTTAGTCCTGCTGCTTTTTCTCATGCTGCTGCTGCTGCTGCTGCTGTGCAGAGCTCTGCCAGTCAGCCTCTTTGCCACCGTCAGAATGAGGTCAACCAAAAAAAAAAAAAAAAACTCCATACCAAACAATGGAAAATATTCTGCTGCCACTTCCTGTGCTGTCAGTGAGTTAACCTCAGCTGACGGACAGCAGTTGAAACCAGGGAAGGCAGTGCACTGTCATTTTATCACTGAATTAGTATTTGCCACAAATGTATTTGACCGTGTCATATCCCTGAAAAGTTCATTTCATGGGTGTTACGAGGACACGAGAGACAGTAAAACACAGGACTCATGTGATATTTGAGGGGATGGCTCTAGAGTCACACAACAGTACAGTACAGAAACTCCTCGGTATAAGTTGAGCACAGTTTTGAGATGTGGGAACTTCCACACCCCCGTTTTGCCAGTCACAGATTGATACTGTAGATACAGGATACTTTACCTGTTGGTACTGAAAACTAATGTTTGTTGCAGTGATTCAGAGTGTGCTTTTCAACAGATGTACAGCATGAGTACCTTGTCCTGAAAGCCTTATGTCACATTTGCCGAAGGTGTCACATGGTTCTAAGCCCTGGATCATTGATGAGTAAACATGCATAGTCAAATCATATCTATTTTACAGACATGATTACATCTAGAAAGGTGTAACATACCTTACAATGTGAAACCTGATAACTTTGTACTACATTTATTATCAGCCTCTTTTTATCTTTATACAAAGACCTGCAGGAGGAACGTTGGCACTGTTAGCTGCTCAAGACAGAACTTTAGGTTGAAGAAAGTTAACTTGAGGCCAGCCAACATAATGTACATAAGACACACCCGCTGTACGGTATGTAAAAGGAGTTGGTTGTGATTTGTCACAGGAATCTGCTAGTGCTTGGTCTGCATGCAGATATGAATTCCCTGAGCAACCAGCAATGCAACAGCTGACAGGACTTTGCATCAGAGCCAGAGTATGCTATTGAACAGTTGCAATAACACTTGAATGGTTCGAATGGGAAACTCCTTACAGCGCAATGTGAAATAAATTGAAGAAGTGCACTGTAAAAAGATTTTTAAGAAACGTGCTCACCTCCTGCTCAGGCCACACATTTAATAAAACAACTATATCTTGAATTGTCCCTTGTTTACCGTACCAAATGGCATACTGTTTACTGTATGTTATAGGTGCAGTTCAACAAAATGTGTTTATTCAAAGGTTCAACTTGATTGACCTAAATCGTCTTTGATAGGTTTTTTATCTGATGCGCTAATTTTGCGCTCACTAGACAGTCAACTACTAAAGCTTATAAATGTTATTATTATCAGCAATCAGAACATTTTATGACCATTGACCTTTCTTCATCGGCCATTAACACGAGTAGTCATGCCTGCAGTCCCACTGTTAAACACCCTTTGTACTTCTTTTCAGTCCTGTGCTACTCAGTTGCCTGGTCCTGCCGCTTGACCTGAGGCAAAGTCACTGGAGAGCAACAGGCTAGTGTTGTTACAGAGCAGCCGACAAGCTGAGACAGAAACAGACCTGAGGACCAATATGGCAGGGTTCAGTGGGCCAGTGTCACGCTTCAGGAACCAATTCTACACTTTATTTAACCCACTGAGTCAATGAACTTGAGCCCTGCTAAGTGAAATTGAGCAGATAGGGTGGCTTTGTAGCCCCCAGGCTGGCGCGATCAGCTTCCCCCCCTAGCTGGATCAGCCAACCCAGATCCTGAATTATACTGACTCATGGTACTCATGGTAACAATTATGTGTAACCCGAGAAGAAATTAGCACCCTCTGCTTACCAGAATGCCCATAGCAGTGTGACATATTTTCACTTATCTTTCACAGACTTTACATTTTTGCCATGTTTTTTTGCTGATGTGTTGCTGCCCACACTTAATATCACTAATGCTGTGATCTTACACTGGTTTTTCAAAGTTGAGTCACAAAAACCCCAGCAGGGCCCTCTTCTGTGCTGTATGTGCTGTAGCCTTCCATTGGAGACTGGGCGGGGAAGCGTTGTCGGTGGTGGTTAGCTGCACAGCTGGAACTGGTCTGACCCTGGTATGGCTGCAGGCTTGGCCTCATGCAGAGGGTCACATCCCTGTTTGCCATGAAGCCTTTTCCTCTCTCTCCCACGGCATCTCGTAATCACTGCGTTATAACAGGAACTCCTCTTACTGCTGGGTCACATCGCACCCCACCATCCAGTTTGTTCAGCCTCCCTCTGTGTAAGGCTTCAGCCAAAAGAACAGTCTTTTACTATATGAACAGTTGGAGAGTTTTGCGTACATGATATGAAGCTTAAGATGTAAAGTCAAAATCTGTGCATGGATAAAGACTGCTTAGCTCTGTGTGCATGCACGAACATCAAAGGAGACGGCTTCAGCAAAACAACCTGCAGTTCAAAACCGAGTGTTTGCAGCACATTCAGTCTTTCGTGTTGTGCTTCCTGACAGAGGGGTCCTCTTGTTTGTTGACTATATAGACTGAGGACATCTTTTTTTTTTTTTTTTTTTGAGCAGGAATTCAATTTTCAGGCTTTCTATTGAAAGCAGCAGCTTTTCTTAAGTGACCTGAGGTAGTATGCGGAGCCCATGCAGGCCCATGCAGCAGCATTTTCTGAGGCAGCTTAAGGAGAGGGTTTACAGACAAAATCCCACTTGAGACTATTCTTCATCTTGTGTATGTTGTGCCTTCATTGTTAACCTGTCAGAGCACAGGAATCTTTATGGGCATACTTGTTTTTATAAGTTCCTGTGCCACAATGGGGAGTTGGAACATCATCAAACCACTGTGGTTGTGTCATTCGAGTTATATCACATACAGTGTTTGAATGACCTTTTTTAGTTTGAAGAAGACATATCAAATTATGTAACACCCTCCAGCTTGGATACTACTGCAACTACAGACAATGAATAAACATAAATAATATAATAAAAAGTATCGTGGGCCAACACAGGCCTCCAGAAAAGACTTTGCACAGTCACGCACTCATATAGAGATTTACTCTTTCGGTGATTAGTTCTGGAAACTGTTTAGCTGGTTCAAAATCACCCATAGGCACCCAGCTGAATTGAGATCAGGAGATTGCAAAGGCAAGATTCACATCATGTTTATATGTAAACCATTTATCACTCCTCACGCTGTCTCCTATAGCATTTACCTCCTCCGGGTTTCTTCACTCATTTCACCTATAACTTGGGTGAAGCGCTGCGTGTTGAAGGTGACAGGTCCTTCATGTAAAATGGCCTGTGACATGAACATAGCGTTTTTGTTGACAGAGGTGTTGACTGCTTAAATCCCTCGTCAAGCACATATCATGAGACCAGGGAATAGTCTCTCTGATCTGACACTATCGTGTGACTTGACTTCAGGAATCTTGCCCAACCCATTTTTTGTAGGAGGTCATAATGTCTTTAACAGAGACATCTGTCTGTATCTGCGCCTTACTTGCATAAGGTGCAGATACAGACAGATGTCACACCACAGAAAAGTACAGAAGTAAGTTATTCAACGATGTAAACACTGGGTTTATTTTTTAATTAATAGATCTTATCGACTTATTGTATCTTCATAAATAACCTCGCACAAGTTTTGGATCCAGAGTTTTAAAGTTATCTGTTCTGTGGACTCAGTATGGTAAGTCTGGTAAATACAGCCAGGGTAGCTGTTGTACTTGGAGGGACTCCGACTGACTGACTTGAAATACTCACTAAACATCCCGTGGATGTTGATGCTCTTTCAGGAGTTGCGCAAAACAGTGGGCAAGCAGTGACCTGAGCTGGAAGCACTGCAGGCCATCTCTCAATAGCCAATGCAAAAAACCCAGTACGTTTTAAGTCTGAATGATGGAAAGTAACCTTAAGGTCAAGTGCAGTCATGTGCGCATCAGTCAACTTGCAAGGTAAGTGTCTTCTAAATTAACGCCTGAGGTCCAGCATGAGAGTTCCCATCACGTTTCTGGGTGTATTTTACTCGGGGCTGTAGGTCGGCCAAGTATGTTTATGGGCTCGCATACCTACCTGCCCACATTCTTTCTAATGTATCGAGGTTACAGTGTGACAGGACGGGGGTGCTGTGTTAAGCCTCAAGATGCCGATTTATGTTGGATTATAGCTACTATTAATGACGATTTGAATTAATCCGGTGATTATCTTTGTCCTCGATCAACTGTTTAAGTTAGGAAGAAGTTGGAAAATTGCCTCTTCAAAGTCAGTCCCCGATCAAAAGTTGATTAGACTTAATGTCTTCATTGTCATCAGTATGAAGTATGATAGGTGTGGGTGCTATTAAGTGTTAATGTTTTCATTTATCGGATCAGATTAAGCTTTGGGTTTTAGTCCCAAAGCATCTCTACATTTCAAGTCTGTTGTTTTTTAACATTGCTTTTGTGCGCATGAGTGTGTGTTGAGTTGTAGGGTCTGTCAAATGGCTCTGTGCGGCAGAGCTGTGCCTACATGCTAAGGAAGAATGGCATGGCAGGTCTTTGTGATGTAGTCTCTTGATATGAAGTGTTGCCAACTTATGACTTCCTCACAAGCTCCATACGTAGCCACCGAACCAAAGAATAACTTCGAAGACTTACAAAAAACAGACATGATGAGCGACCAATAAAGCTCATTCTAACCTTGAAGAGGCATTTATGCAAATTGAATTGTACAGAGAAATAATATGGTAAAAAAAACAAAAAAACAATAAATAGTATATTATGACCCAACAACCATAACTGTATGGGCTTTAAACAGTTTTTACTGTGCTGCATACAGTGCATGGCTGTGGGCTGTATACACAGCACTGAACGAGAGACTCGGGTACGTAAATAGTGCGATTCCTGCTGCAGAGAGTGAGACAGATGAAGAGGTTTAGGTGAGGTAACACACCATGCCCCCTTGTTATCCCTAACTTTTCCTTGTCTCTGCTTCCTTAGCAGCTTTTCATTCAACTTTTCATCACATCTTCCTGCCTGTCTCTTCTTTGACTTGTACAGACAAGTGATGAATTAAAGTAAAGACCTATCTTGGGGTTTACTAATACACACACAAAAAAAGCAATATATATATCTCATATAAATGTACTTATAACCTAAAAAAAACACATTACATATCCCTACACACGCACACTTGTAACTATGTAGGTGTACCCATACTCACGCACATACACACATATCTATACACACGTATATATTTTAGTGCAATTCCCGCAAGCACACATGCATCCAGCCAACAGGAAAAAACAAACACACAGCACCTGTAGGCTCCCATGAAGTACAATCCTGCACAAAAGACATGACACTGACACACCAATCTCATGCATGCACAGATACAGCTGGTCAGTCTATGTGCAAAGGCTACCACGCCAGAGCCATGTCAGCTGAAATGTTCTCAATAAACTCTATAAAGGGCATCCAGGTTTTAATAAATCTGTCGTTGCTACTGCTGCAACTATATATAAAGAAGTTTTCTAAGGGTCCTTTTGTTTGTTGTATATTTTTCTTTATTTTTGAAGTTTGTTTCAATTCATCACTGAAGAGGTTGTACAATGATTTCCTTTGAAGAATGCAGTTCTTCCATCCTCTAGAGTTCAATTCACTTGAAAAATACAGAGCGAGGACCGCTGAAGTTTTTGGAGTCACGTGACGGAACATCACACCTTTTGGTTTCTTTTCCTTTCATGTGTCCGCCATCTCTATTTCGGCTCCTTCAGTGAACCGAACCCACAGCTACTGTGACGCTCGTCAGCTGTTTAAACTTACACCACCCTATACTTCCCCGGTGCGCGAGGAAACTCAAAGTACTGAGCTGCTCCTTGTGAGGCGTGATGGAGATAAATCTGTCATGGGCTAAGATATGGAACTTCACTCTCGACAGTCCATCACTCTTGACATCCAACCAGCGCAGAAGGGGATCGTTAACCTCATTTTGCTGGTTTCACAAATGAATTCCTTTCTACCCCCTGCTTTTGTTTTTTTGATCCTCCAGTGAAAGCTGTTCACTTAACGATTTTTTTGACCACCCCTGCTCTCATTGTTGAACAAGCCTCATGTAGAAGGTTTTACATTTATTGTGCAGACAGCAGGGTGACTGACATGAACTTGAACCCAGCGGGAGCATGCACTTGTCTGACTGTCACCACTGTTAACTTGCCTTTTATTATCTTAGTTTGTTTGTGAACACTGGTGTTTACAAAAGTTGTTTAGGCATTGTAAGTATCGTGTTTCTTGCTCTCCACCTCACTATAGTGCAGTCTGAAGTTCGTCTAAATATTTATTTTGCCCTGTTTAGATTAGACATTGCTAAGGGCCTCATAATAGAAGACAAAATAGGAAATAAAACAGTCTGCTTTTTTTACAGCCCAGATTCATTTATCCACAACTGGGCTTTGTAGTCGGGTTAAAGTATGAACTTGGTGTATTATTAACACCATGTGCTAGCAGATACCCAAGTACTGATAAAAGTTTGTTGTGGCAAGTAATTTTATCTACCATCAGCTGCTTATTTCAAATTCACTTTTTACTCTACAGCTCAATGTGGCCAGGTAGTAAGTTCATGACTGCTAATGGCAGAGCTGATGGTACGCAACTTCCTGTCTGAATCATCTCTGATAGCTGGTGACATTTGATGTGTCAGTCAGTGTCACGATTTCACAATGTCCTTTTCTGCACTGTGTCATTACACAAAGTATAATACACGAGAGCACAAGGAGACAAGATGATCTCAGTAGAAACTGATAACAAGAACAATTAATTATGTCTCTGAGTTTGACAGTGAATTTTGTTAATTACCAAACATTTTGTACATATTTCAATGTACTTAAAAGTACCAATAGTAATTCTCCTTAACTATGGCAGCACGTAGGTTATTGTCATATCTTACAGAGCTGTCAAGGGGAAAGGTTGTTGGTTCATCACTGTAATGGTTCAGTGAAAGCTGTTATTTAAAGCTGAATGCACAATAAGGAGCGGCAGTAATTCAACCTGTTTGTTTATAATTTTGTGTATGATAGCTTTTTTTCCGACTTGGAAACAGCTACGTTGTGTAATTTCTGAATAGTGCTGGGAAGTCTGGATTGTATCATCATTTCCTTTTGACCTCTCCAGTGTGACGCAGGATCTTCCTCTACTTTCATTCACACACTCGCTCTCTTTCTCTCTCTCTCTGTCATGGCATGTCTCTCTACCAGTGTACATGTTTCTCTTCCTTTACTCATGTTTCTCTTGTCTCTGTTTCCTTGCCCATTAAAATGCAGGAACCCATCCACTGCTTTCTACCAGGCTTTCCGGCCTAGCAGATTACGAGGGTCAAAGCCTGTCAACGATAGGTACGAGCTCGGGTGTGTTTACTTGTGTGTGTGTGTGTATGGCCTGGACTGGCTGGCTAACCCAGACCCTGCACCCCTATAACGCAAAGAACTTTACAAGAATATGTCCATGTTAACTTGTCGTTCAGCTATTTGTGGAATCCTGAGGTGTCATTTTTCTGCATGTGTCAGTAAGTTGTCAACATCGTCACCTTGTTTTTAAACAAATGATACCATCAGTCACCAAGAATAATATTTTACAGCGACTAAGAGATAACTTAAATTGTGAGTGAGGTTCATACCTGACCACAAGACATTGTTGACATAATTCTGTGATCTTAGATTTTTTTTGTGGTGGGTAGGCCTTGGTTAAAAAAAATCAAAACTCCCACCTTTGCCTTAGTTTTAGTAACCACATTTAGTATAAAAGTTATTTAGATATGACATAAGTTAGAAATTCAAACGGAGACGCAGGAAAGACTAAGTGTCTTGTACTTTTATATTGTTATTATACATTTCTGACATTTCCAGGATAAAATGCGAAGGGAAAATAAACTCAATGTACTAAAAAACATGTCCTTTTTTGGCACTTTGAGGATAACTCCATAACCAAAGCGACTTGTCAAGCTGGATAGTTGAACAGCTGCGAGTGAGTAATGCATGGAGAGAGCATGGCACTGCAGGAAGTGTCCGGGTGTGTTTTGTAACACTTTCATCTGGCTCTGTTTCAGGGCTTGGTGACACTTGTGTTTCATTCTGCTGGTGGTCACAAGGATGGGGTGCTCAGGTTTCTCTTGCTTATACAACGTGTGCAGCACAGTGCCAGGGGGTTTTAGCACCACAAATAGAAGGCCACAGTGAGATAGCATGAGAGAGGCTCTGTAATCTGACGTTACATTCTCTAGAGTATGTCATTTGTATGCTCAGATGAGAAGCTGGTGATAACTGACAGTGATTCTTTGACTCGGGGAAAGAAATTGATGACAGAGTTAGAGCTATAGTGAATACATTTTCAGGGCTGTTGAAGCACCATGCCCTAAATCAAATAAGCTAAAAATGCCAATGCATTTTCTCTTTCCTTCATACAGTCCTCACCACAGGGAAAATCCAAGAAGTGCTGAAAACATTGGGTGATTTTTGTATGAAATGATGAACAGAAAATTAAAAAGTAGCATTCTTGATCAGCCACTCTTCAACCAAAAAAAGCAAAACAGTTTGCAGTTTTAATCTTTTCCAATGTGAGAATTTTCTGCCCTTTTTGAACAGAATATATTTTCTTATTGTAAATATCCTCAGGTTTGACTTATATGGATCAAACAATTTCCTCAATGTTATTTCTACCGTAAGCCGGTAATTGTAATTGTCGTTAGTTGCAGCCCTCAAGGGTAGAACTGAATCATGTCCAGGTCTAAAAAAAATTGTCATTACAGTAGATTGTTAATAGTGAGTTAGACAGCATGTGAGTGCCTGTTGAGGAGCATTATCGCTGTCAGAGGATCAGCTCTATTTGTTTTTTTTACTTGGATGTAATTATGGTTTGTATTAGTCACAACAACTTTTTGTTCCCATGGCCTGTCCCATGAAGGCTGTTCGAGTTCTTGACTCTTTGCCATGGACATGTAATTGGCTGTCACCAAACACTGACTTGCAAACTCCAGAGTTTAAGCGGCAGCACTTCTGCATGCCGTCCCTTGATGTTGAATTTGAGGTCGGCACCAGTGGTTGAAATTATATGTCGTTGTCTGAGCAAAAGACCTCCAAGGCAGCAGTTCCTAGTTTGCGTCCTGTAGCCCCGTTTCCACTGAGGAAATTCCTGGTAAAATTTAGGAGGCGGGAACTTCACAGGAACGTCCTTTCACTCGGCCCTATAGGCCGCTGTGTCTCCACTGCAGAGTTGGACCCGTATAGGACCCACCGGTCACTTGAAATGGAGCATCCTTGAGATCCTTGAGAGAGTTTCATGGCATCTGCATGAAAGTTAGAGTCAGTTTCATTGTGACTTTTAGCTTCTTTGCCAGATTTGAGCACAGTGGGGCAGTGTGTGTAATGTGTGTTCTTACCTAGCTGTATTTTGTCAATCAAATGATAACAAATATCTTTTCAGCCCGTTAATGTTCTGGTCTTTGATCTCCATGTGTTGGAAGGTTATATTTTACATTTGGCAGTGCCTGTGATGAAAAATTTGCAACAATGCTCTAAGGGAAATTCTGCTAACACGTGTCAAACTTATTACCTTGTCACTGCAGTTCATATCAAGACGTGCAGTATAGTTTATATATTTCTTTCCTACTTTTGTTTAACATGTGACAAGGGCATTAGTTACATGAAGTATTTGATTTGCGATACATGACATTATTATGACATTAAGTGACATATCCACCTGATTGATTGCGACTCCCATGATTCCTAGCAGCTGTTGGCAAGCAAACAAAGACCATTAGTGTAATTAGACATTTGCATATGTCGGGAATCTGTGTGCAATGCAGTGCAGTGAGCATCAGATACACCAACGTCAATATGACCAGTCCAGTTATTTACTCCAGACCTGGTGCGCTGATCCAGATGAGAGGGAAGTTTATGTAAAACTACAGTAGCAGTTGAGCAAAGTGTGTGTCGTTGGGGCTGGCAAAGGATTCAACGCTTCTGTTTGTTCTCCAGCCAGTTCATGTTTGCCTCTGGGCTCTGTAACTCACAGTGCAGCTTTATTCAAAACGTTTCAACTAACCACAGGTGAACCTGAGGGAGCCGCCTCATTCCTCCTCTCTTTGTCCTGCGCCAGCTCTCCTGCAAGGCAGGGCTTGTTGGTTGTGAAAGAGGGGGTATTGCTCACAAACAGTCTGAGGGCATAAAGGAGCATTCCTGAAAATGATTGCTTTGAGAAAAAATGTAAAACCTCAGTAGGGCAGCAAACCCACACATCACTTTTGCAGAAACAGCTGTGTGGTATTTTGCGCAAGTCGTTGCTATGGTGGTATGGGCAACAAAATGGGTTTGCATATTCATTTTCACATCTGCCATATCCCCGTGGCTCAGATAAAAATCGAAAAGATTTATTGGTATTGTTCAATGATGTTAAAATCATTTCAAAACCAGAATTTGCATATTATCACTGACTGCTGACAAGACTGTTCTTGAGAGATTCAAGTTTTTTTGTTTTGTTTTTGTTTTTTATGCTGAAATGTTATTTATGCAAATCAATAACAACAATCAGTTTACATACAGGCCGAGAAAAAGAAACAATTTATGGGTTTACGTTTAAAGTGCAGATTTTGTCAAGCAGCGCCAAATATAGGTCCTGTTCTGTAACATCAATAAGTGTTGGTGGTTATAGTGTTGTATGTGTAACTTCAGTGTTACACAGAGTGTGGGGACAGTTCCTATTTGTATCTTTTGTGCTCATACATTCACGGAAGCTTTTTGTTCTTCGTGTGACAAATTTTATTTTGACATTCTCAGTTATTTCCGGCAACACTTCACATTCACATCTTGTCACAGGTTAACCAGGCTGATTAACAACCATGGATTTTGAAAGTATCTCTATACATCATTTCACAAGCTCAAGATCTTGACTGGCATTTGATCCCATACAGACCTATTTACAAATCTGGTTAACCACAAGAGATTAATTTATTTTAGACTTAACTAAATTACAAGTTACATTGTGCATTTGTAAACATGTCAGAAAAGCAATCTGTTGATCTGCTGAATGGGTTCATTGTGAGGCTGTGATATGTCCCAAGTAAAGCAGCAGCAGCAGCAGCAGCAGCAGCAGCAGTAGTAGCAGCAGCCCCTTTTATTGCCCTCCATCCACAGTGATCAACTTTATGATTACAGACAATAAAGAAAAGACAGATTTATATTCAGACTGAGCACACTTGATCAGTGGCCCCACGCTCAGCCATGGAGGGTTATTTGCTCCGGACCAGGTAGAGTTTATGACACAGAGACAAACATTTCATTATGAGGAAAGTTAAACGTGAGAAAGCTGCAGTTTAACTCTTGGTGTGCTGATGTGTGCTGTGTGTCCTGGTTGCTAGATTCTCAGAAATCTGCCTTTAGAGTCCCCCAATGAAATAATGTATCTTCTGGAAACCATTGCCAGCTTTTTCAATCTCTGTTAAAACTTGGATTTTCACCAAAGACTCCCTTTTTCCCTGGTCTTGACATAATTGTAGTCGCCCTGCCTCCATACAAATGAAAAACATGCACACACAAAAAAAAAAAAAAACACTGTAATTGCCAACAGGCTGTGGGGCCTCAGAGGACCTTGTCCATTTCCAAGTCATTCAAAGAAGCACACACAACACATAATTTTGAATGGTTTACTCAGCATTAGGGATGTCACGATTATAGATTTTCTTGGTACAATTATTGTCAGAGAAATAATCACTGTATTACCAGTATCACGATTATTATGCATTAATTAATTTCGCAACACTTAATCAACCATTTAATGTCAGAGCTGAAAAATTTACTGTCACTTAAGGCGAAAATTGATCTTACTCAACTGACGACCTGTCCTGTGGTTTCATAATGAGTTAAAAATATTTTCTCACTTGTCACAGTGTTTCCTACACATTGATTTATTTTTGACGGCCCACCACAACATAAGCATTGACCATATTGATTTTCCTTTTTTCAATTTTTTTTTTTTTACTCTTTTCAATGGTAACATCCCATTTCATAGTGGGGCTGTGCACAGTGCATTGGTTCATTCAGACCCTCTTGCCCTGCTCCCTCTCTCTCTCTCTCTCTCTCTTTCACAAACACATTGACAACAGACCCGTCTGTCACATAACAGTCTGGCTAGAAACAGCATCGCATTTGGTCTTTGCAAACAGAAATGATGTCTGTATTTATGTGCGTGTAGAGCGGGGTAAGGGCCGATTGCAAGTGGTCACTTAAGGTGCATATATGTATATGCCAGGTGTAAATTGACGTGCTTAGAGCTGTCCACTCAGGCATGCACCGAGATGCATATTAATGCCAGGTCTGAACTTCCCTTAAGTCCTTGATCCTGTGATAAATGCCCTGCTGAATACAGAGGCTCGTTAACGGTGAGGTGCCAGGATTTTCCCATTAAAGCCTCAGGAGTAGCACTATTACTTTTAACACATTCCAGTGAGGTCTTAATCCACATTGAGCCAAACAAGTGGCAAAGACCCAAATCATTCAGGGAGGCAAAGAAAAAGTAGTGAAATATGATATCGAGGCACATGGTTGCGTGCTTAAGATCTCGTTTTAGTTGAACACCGTTTTGGCAGTGATTATTTAAGGCTGGAGGACCCCCTGCCTTGGAACCCCCCCTTTGTTTGCATATGGAGTTTGATGGTCACATTACACTGTTGCTCTTTATCACTTCTCCAGGAGCAAGACGGCTCTGCAGCCATTAACAAACATCCCCGCTGGTAGTTATTTTAGCCTCTAGACAGGCTAAAATAACAAGGTCCTCCATAACCCGTTTAAATTAAGATTGAGTCCTTGAGTGTATTAAGCCCTCAAGGGCCTTGATTCCTGGCCATGCTCCCTCTTGTCCGGTTCATCCACCGAGACATCTGCCCGAGGTGACCGTGTCTTAATGGAGGACAGGCTGGTGGTCTTTGAGCATGTCACATAGGGACATATGCTAAACAAGGCGATGTTTGTGCACAAGTCTAGGGATTATGTAACAGGCGAGGACGCGAGTGGGACGGTTCCTTTGAGCTGTTTATGAGGAAGCCTCGGTGGCAGCAGACACACCTACTCATGACTCTGATTTAGTGCTGGAAAAATAAAACTTCCATCCTCAGACATGAGGTCCCAGCGGTCTGTTTATGTTGTTTAGTCTCTATTGTGTCCTCCCCTTATGTAGACGACATGTCCCGGCAACACAGCATTCGAAAAAATCCACCATACTCAGAGGCACATATTAACATGCTTCCAACATCCTGCAATTGTCGTTATTGTTTTAAACTTTTCAGTGCAATGAGCACAGAGGCAGCTAGATGAGATGCTCTTGCTTTGTGACTACTGAAGTTCAAAAATCAAATGGATTTTTGGATTATGCAACTTGTTTCCCACATTCGGGTGATTTGTCTGGTTCACATAGCCCATCAATGGCATTCTGAGTGTCGCACCTCTCTCAGTGCACAGTATCACTTTACCTAGATTGCTTGGCAGTAGGAAACGTCATGTGGAACAAGTAAACAGCAAAGATGTTCACCTTGAATCATCTCTTCATTCTTGAATAATAATGAACAAAAAAGAACTTGGTCCTGGGGTTGACTTCAGGAAATTGCCCCCAAAAAAAGTATTCATTTTAACATGGCTCAGGGAATGTTTGGTTTATTAATTGATTAGTAAATTGACAGATTAGTATTCAGATGTTATTTGCTACCATCTCAATAATTTCAACCATTTCAGTCATTTCTATCATCTTTCAAGTGAAAAAGCCAAACACTTTCATGTTACAGTTTCTCCCGTGTGCAGACTTGACACTTCTTTTGTCACGTATGGTGATAAGATGAAATAAAAAGATAAGATAATTTATCTGGAAAACTATTGCCAGTTATTTACAGCCCTAGAAATTTGTTCTTGAGGGAACAAATCTCAAGAAATGAAAAACAGTGACATTTTTGACTGAGGCATATTCTTAAAGTAATTGATCCCCATCAAAAACATTTTTATTTACAGTCCTGGTTTCCATGGAAAACTGGATGCGACGGCCGCCATGATCTAATTTATCTAACGAGATAGGTAAACATGAGAGGCTCACAGGTCGCCTGTTGAGAAGGCTCTGGGAGGGCAAAATACTGCTCTCTTTGTTTTCAGAGAGGGTGATCATTAGTGGAGCAGAGCGTTGGAGGGGCCAGTTTGGTTGGTTGTGGGGTCAAGCAGCAGTTTTTCTTTTTTTTAATGTTTTCAGTGACTTAAATAGAGAAGCCACTCTCAGTTCTCTGCACACATGTTACATTTCCAGGTCGACTTGTAGCATTTGGCTACAAGTCTACACGTTTCAGTTTCACTACAACTGTCAGGATGGCGATGACTGTGATGTTTCAGTCATTCCTGCTGGAAGCTTCTTGTTGATTTGTGCCATAACAATGAGCCAATTATGATCAATAAGAGAAGACCTGAGTTTTCTCTGAAGTGTTGTAGCCCGAGCTACTCGGAGCCTCTGCTGACCCCCTCTGATGCAGCAGCTGAACTGCATCTTCAAAGACAAAAACCGAAAAAGACCCAAGTGAAAGGGAGGCCTCTCCATCTGAAAGAGGGCAACGGTGAGTCGTCGGTGAGCTCACTCCTCTGTTGTTACAGCCCCCACCCACCAGCTATTGTTTTGAAATACACTCACAGAGGGGGGGGTTATCACTGAGGTCTAATTTATTCAGCTGCCTCCCCCCCACTGCGAGTGTTTGTATGCTTTGGGACGGGGACGTGTGCCGGTGCATCTGTGCCCCGATGGAGAACACAGTGGATTTCGGACGCTGTAAAACATCATGTGACAAACTCAGAGACATGGAAGAGACCGCACTTTGCTCCTGCACGTGTCTCTTATGATATAGAGCCACAAAAATTTGGACGCAAAGGCATATTTCTTCTCTCATGACTAACTTGTGGCGTTGCAAGCAGGTAGGAGCTCAGTGTCAAACAGGAAACGTACCGATGATGAAGATCAGGCTTTAGCTGGTATCAAATCAAACAACTCGTGGTTACAGGACTGTTTTGATAAGTGATCCTCACTGAGGAGCTTGACTGTGCGTTGTCCCAGCACGATGGTGGCTCTGACACAGATGTCTGGGTTGGGAGGCACTGGCCTCGGGGCCGGAGGTGTCCGCAGATGGAATGTGCTGCCATGTGGTCCTGCAGACTTTGTTGGGAAGGGGAGTTGGGAGGGGGGGGGCGAGTGCATGTGTGCGCTTCTACGGTCTGCAGGGAAGGCCCATGTTGAGGTTAAAACAGCAAGTGGTCCTTATATAAACCA
>OMNW01007911.1:0-15943 GCA_900303245.1 Selene dorsalis
GGGAAATTAGTAAAAGCTGCAAAAGAGGAATTATAAAACATGGCAGTAAAAGACAGGTCTGACTAAAACAACTGCTTTCTCTTAAATTGATACAATATTTTTGCCTTAATGATACTGAATAGCGAATAGTCACAGCTCTTATGAGAATAATGAGTATTTATCCTTTTCTTCACGGGTAAACCACAACCAGGTGCTACAGGCCAAGCCTGGATTAAACCTGCCATTATTCATGAGATGAATGCTCTCCAAAGCTGCACCTGACAGAATGGGGTTTAAGCTTAGCAAAAGCTGCTGCATCACACAAAAAATTAACAAACACACCAGAAAAGTCACTGATCTCATATATGGATCAGCCCATTTGTATTTGATACTAACATAATGCTCCATCAGCAGATTTTTTATCCCATTTGTTTGTGAAAATTTGTATATTGCTAAGCCTGTAAATTCTCCAGCCTGTAACGAGGTACTGTAGTGGTCATCTGGTGATGTCGCAGCATTTTTCTTTTGTAATGATATGGGGTCCAACGGGGCTAATAGCGTTGTTCCACAGGTGAGGGATTAGTCTCTTGCACTGCCATCCAGGCTAATGACTAAATGATCTAAACCTTGTGGTGAGAGCTGTGGTGTGCGGGAGAGCTCCAGCACTCAGTGTGAGGCTGTCCTCTGTGGTGGAGAGGTGTCCGGTGCATGCTGTGGGAGGCACACCAGCCGCCAACATATCATATCTCTCTCACCCGAACCCCTGCTTACAGTGTTGGCATTTAGTGAACCCGGGGACCAACAAAGGGATTTTTCATGATGGCCTTTAAACTGGACCTCTAGTCCTTTGCACAATGGGAGCTCACTGGAGCAAAGAAGAGTCTGATTGAAAAACAGATTTCATGACTCGCCGAAGAGTCATTATGCGATCGCCATTATCGACACCAGTCATTTCCTTTGAAGTGCACGACATGTAAAGCGCGTCAGTCACAATCAAAACCTCCTTTCGCTCACACATCAAAGTCGGCGCGAGTTAGCAGTTACTCCTCATCATTAATAATGGATCAAAGATAGAAAGACAACTGATGCGCGGGTCCTTGGGAGAACATCTACACAGAGAGGAGAGTCTGTTTGATTTTCATTATCCACAAAAACAAACACGTCTGCTGCCCTTTAGTGAGAGCCTGAGGAATATCTAGATAAGTCCCCATAGAAAACACAACACAAATCCCTCTCTACAATATGCATGAATACATGTAGAAGTCACTGCAGGTAAAAGTGACATTTTTCTCTATTCCCAGTGAAGCTTTTGAGAAGAATTATTTTCTGTGTGTGTGTGTGTGCGTGTGTGTCACTACCAGGAAAAAATGACATCTTTGGAGAGATGATCCATCTGCTTGCCAAGCCTGGAAAATCCAATGCTGACGTGCGAGCTCTGAGCTACTGTGACCTGAGCACCATTCAGAGGGAGGATCTGCTGGAGGTGTTGGACATGTACCCAGAGTTTGCTGACTGCTTCTTCAACAACCTGGAGCTGACCTTTAACCTCAGAGATGAGTCTGCCAAGGTAGATAGATAAGACTTAACAAGCATTCACATCATCATGACCAAGGACATTTATATCATTACTTCAAATTATAATAGATTAATATTCTAGCGGTTTGGGGTTAATAGAATTTACCATTTACTGTTTTAACCAATGGGTTTAACTATCACATCTTTACAGGCCGGCAGTTCCCATGATGATGATTCAGATGGCGAGGCCCCTAAGAGCATTAAAAGAAGAATTTCCTTCACCACCGATCTGTCGAAAGGTATGTTGAGGTCAAGTACAACCTCGTTCAGCATTGAGAGTTGTAAATTGTCCTGTATTTATTGTTGTTCACAGAGCAGTGGTGGCTGAGAACACCTGTTCTCTGAGGAATAGAGCACTGTGTTATTCCACTAACCCTTGTTGATTGCCATTCTTCAGGGGAAAATAAGGAAGTGGTTAAAGACCTGGGGAGAGAAAGGGAGTCCAACTCGTGCCTAAAGAGATGTTCAGGAGTGCTGGGTCCCTCTTCACCCACTGCCCCAGCCCTGGACTCAGATCTTATTGTCAGAGACAGCTTGGAGAGAAGTCCATCTTTTGAGGGTAATATATCTTGTTATACTAATGAACTGTACTTGTTTTCTTAGAATTATTTCTGCTGGGAAAAATATGTAACAATTGGTGTTTAGGGGAAGCCAGTTGGGGATCAAGTTGACACTGCTGACTACAAGATGACACCAACTGCTATTTGTTGGTTAAAGCAAATGGAGCAAATGGAATTGAGGGTTATTTTATCAAAAATCAGATCAAGATTCAGTTTAATAGTCATTTTCATACATTTGCATACATAAAAACGAGATAATGTTTTGCTTAAAAAAAATGGTAAAAGGTAAACGGTAGATTTGACATAACAATGTAATCAACCAGGCATGGGTGCTTACATATAGCTGACTAGTCAACATGCTGAAATCATTAGGAGGGACAAGGACCATGGTGCAGAGGTAGTAGCTTGCCTAATTAGGATAAACAGAAAATGTTATGGTCGACCTGAATCCCAACAATAGTTTCATATAATCATCATCCAGTCGTTGTACACAGGCAGCAAAAGATGATCATTACAAGCTTTTATTGCACGATTATTGCCATTGATAAATGTTTTTCCATCCACACCTGAGTACATGTAAACAACAGCCAAGCCACTGACCTGCTTTTCTACAATAGAGACATGACAATGACCCGGGCAAACATAAACTAGAGATGTGACTCAACTCTAGGACACAGAATGTCTTGATTAAAAAAAGCAGGATGCTGCACATTGGCTTGCAGCCTCAGTCTATTCAGTAAAATTGAATAAATGATGGTGTTAATTACAATTTTATGTCAGATTTTTTTCAGCCTCTCTTACCTAAAAGCTCTAACATATACTACAATGACAGAAAACATTGTCTAGTTATCATAATTGAACATCTGATACTCAAATAATACATCTAGCAGACAGTCTGAGATGTGGAGAAAAAAAAACTGCTGAGTGACACACTGAAGCTGTTGTTAATCACTGCTGCTGAAAATAAGGCCACATCAGAGGAAAAAGTAAGTGTCATCCACAGTGAACATGCAGCACAGAACAGCCAACACTGATGCTCATATCTATACAGCCCATCATGGTAGTACAAAGCCTCGTGCACAGACTGCCACACCAGATAGTGTAATCGCAGGAGTAGACGTCTATGTTTTCAGAATCACAAGAGGAGCTAAACCCATATCACCGGGCAACAAGCTGAATACTGCCAGGTGCCCAGTAGTGATAACAGAACGGCTGGCTTCCTACTGGAAAACATTGCTTTAACAATCCTCCCTGTACAAGGGCTTGATAAATTACAATAAAGAACCTACACACAGCTTTCCTGTGGAGATTAATTACATTCTATTTTGGTGGGATTTTTTTTTCCCCTTTATTTTAGTGATGACGTTGTTCTGACCCACATGTGAGGATGTAAAGCATACGTGTTGGTTTGGCTCTCCAGATCTGTGCTGTGATAAATGGGCCTGTAAGAAGCCTACGGACTACCTGGATGAGTCAGCACACTTCCAGGACCTGAGAGAAGATGATAATTCTGCCAGTGAAATCACGTATGGAGAGGTGGAACAGCGCTTAGGTCAGCTTCAAGAGCACCTGAACAGGTATATATTTGTAGAGTCAGCAGATGGACTGTTAACCCTCATCCAGTTGTCAGCGACTATGATTTACCCCCAGAATGTGTTATTAATTATTTTTCTTCTTTGATTCTTTTATGTTCTAAGACTCTGTGGTTTCTTTGTGACACAAATACAGTGTTTCACTTTTTTTTCTTCATCATTTAAGTCATATGACACATGTACTGGTTCAAATTGAAGGATTTTGGATACATGTATAGGTATATTGGTAAATACACAGTGAACCAATAAAGCAGACATTTTAGGAGATTGTATGAAATAATGGTGGAACTGTTACTGTGACAGAGCACACTGCGTACATGTAATGGTATTATTATAGGAGTGTTATTCCATAGGTAAAGGATCTGATTGCTTCTTCCACCACTGCTGTTAGCTTGATACAGCGCCGTTTTGCATCACATCATCACAGTTTAATGCTTCATCCACCGCAGCCTGTTCTACATCTTTTTAAACTCCACCTTCAAAAATAAATTTGGCTCTAGTTATTCCTCATCTGTAGAGGCAAATGTTTTTTTTTTGTTTTGTTGTTTTACATTTTACATTTTTAATGCACCTTCTGCATCTATCTCTGGTGCTCATTACAATGGAGTTGTGCACCCTATATATAGCCTAAAACAAGAACACCATTGGACACATTCATTGTATTTTACAAATTGTGATATTTGGAAAATAGCTTTTGTAAATGCACCTTTGAAGCTTGGAGGGCATTTTGATCGTTTTTGGTCAAATTCTAAGAAAGTAAGAAAATTAAATGCTTTTTATTCTTGTGAATTATTCTCAGATAGTGACTTAATGATTATGGAGTGCTTTATTTTTTTAAAGTTGTCACCTCCTACACTGCTAAAAGTAAGCTACACTTCCACTGCCATCACTGGCAGCGTGTAGTTCAATTGCTAATGTACTGTGCATGAGTAGGTGTAGGGAAGGCAACTAGCTGGCAGAAGCCGTTGCTGGACTCAGAGTGGGAGGCTGGATGTGCTGGAAGCAGGATGTACCGCTGTAGAAGGAGAACATATCAAAACTTGAAAATAAATTGGTACAAAAGGTTTGTCTGTTTTACAGTGTAGCACTCAGAATCTAAAACTGATGACTAAGAACAAAGTGTATCTGAAATGTGTTTGAACAAAAGCCACTCTCCAGCAAAACTCATAGTGATTTAAACAGTAAACAACATGGAAGCACTTTACCTCTCCGGAGAGCGGATACATTACATTGTCGTCTCATTTTTTTCCCCTGTAGTTTACTGGATGTCCGTCGTTTTAGCGACACACCTGCAGCCAGCAGGCCACCTGAAATAGACACTCAAATGAACAGCAGGTGGTATTTTTAGCTGGAATTATCACAGACGATGGCAGACAGCATCACGGTGCCTGAAACACCAGGCTGGCTCATTTTATTCAGCACAAATAAGACATTTTATCCACTGCACTCTACCTGACCTTGTTTTTCCGCTCTAATGCTAGCTGGCTGCAGGATGAGCAGCATTTCTCTGTCATTTTGTGTTTTGGTGGCTTTGACTAGTCTGAAAGGATATGACAGGAAAAAATGTTGGTGTTGCAGTCTCCCCAACAAAATCCTTATAAATAACCAAGAAAGATTCAGTTGGCTGCACCTGCATTTAATATGTACTCTGTGACTGCTTTTACTTTACATCAGTCTATCTATACTAAATGGGCCATGGGTAATAAGGGGTTATACGACATTATCCAATTTTACCCAATTCCCTAAATATAGAGCTTGGATTAAATCTGGTCATAATTAGATTGACCAAATGAGTGTGATACAGTCATTTCCCAAGTAAACGCTGAATTCACACCTCCCACACAAAGCTCATTATCGCGCCTAGCAGGAGCAGAGTCTTTCGACTACTACTCTGGCAAAATGTCTTTCCACACCTTAACCATCTCTTCATTTGTCCACTGTGGAGGAGCAGCAGCCTCATCTAGCAGCTCAGTGAAGTATGAGCGTGTGTTTTAAATGATCAGACTTGACAGGTATCAGATAAATATGGATTTGTGTCCTGTTTTCTGGGGTGAATTTTCTCTCTGTGGGTCTCACTCTGTTTCTGTCTGTTCTTTTTTGAGGCTGGAGTCTCAGCTCATGTCAGACATTCAGACCATCCTGCATCTGCTACAGAGGCAGCCGACTCTGGGACCTCCAGCCTACAGCACCGTGACCGCCAGTCCAGACTACCACAGACCTGCAGTGAAGGTTCAGCCAGTTGGTCTGACTGCAAGCCATTTTTTCAGCCATACAGTAACTCAAGTAAGGATATTCTCCTCCTCATTCAGTAGTTTTTTTATTGTTTTTTTTTTCATCTTACAAAAATGAGTCAAGTGATTATTGCACACATAATTTTTTTTTTGTCTTCACTGAAGTCGAGCATCAGCTGGCAGTCACAGTCATCCATCACAGTCTCTGTAATCTTGCAAACTCCCACTGTCTCATAAAGCCTTGTTCCCTCAAAACTGCTTCACACTATTACCAGTGAATGTCTTGATGGATTGGTTTGTCTGCCACCGTTTATGCAATAACATGTGAATAATCACAGCAAAGAATCTGAGCCTATATCACATATTTCATATAAATGTCAACTTACCTGTTGTACTGTTTTTGTCAGCTTAATTTTTAATGTAAATATCATCAGAATTACAGTTATTCTTTCAGTCAGTCAAACTCAATTTGGTTGAAACAACATCTTAAATCAGTGCAGACACTGATGAACCCGATTCACCTCTAGAGTAAATACAAGACAATTTGCCATCATGCAAACTTCTAAACTTTATTTATTCTGCCACTTTTCTTGAAAGGGCCCCAACCACAAACTTGAGAGCGCCATTCAGGAATCCAAAGACTCTCTGTCGAGCTTGGCCAACGTGAATGCCCCCATGGAGGACAGCCTTACAGCGCTGCTTGTACAAAGACATACAGGGCCGCAGCAGCAGCAGCAGCAGCAGAAGCAGCAGCAGCAGCAGCAGCAACAGCATCAGCAACAGCAGCAGCGACAACAAAAGATCACAGGGCATCAGCAGTCTGCACTGATCCTTCTTCCAAATGAAACCTCTTCCATCGCCTCCTCCTCTTCCTCCCCATCTCCTTCTGACTCCAACCTCAACACCACCGAACTCCATAGACCTGTTTCAGACCCAAACTTCCCAAGACCATAAACCTTTCAGCAGCACAGTGTTCTAATATCTGGGTTGTAATGCTGTAATTACTAAGTAGCAACTTTTTTATCAGCATGCTGGCACAGACATCTGTATTGTTAATTTGCCTTGGTAATAGAAATAAGTTTTTTTTCATTATGCATGCGGATAAAACACTGGTTACTACAGTTAACAATATAATAACAGTGTTTTCTGCAGTTATCAGTGTAATTGGAGGGTTAGGGTTAGGGATTGGTTACATATTGTAACAGCAGATTTAGCTATAGAGGAGCGCTCTGATTGAATCTATAATCATTCACTCACTTTTCTCAATGAAAATGTTCATGCCCGACCAATTAGGATGAACTTTGTAACTGAACTGTATTAAATGAGCAGGGGTGCTGGTTTAAGGGCTCCACCTGTGTGCGACAGAACTAGCACTACAACAATAACAAACTTACGAACACAAGAAACAGGCTTTATATTCTAATGGGCTCTAATGGATTTGTACTCCTCTCTATGTAGAACTTGTCACATTGAAGAAGCCCATGAAAACTGGTTTTCATACAAATCACTGTCAGACAAAAGCAACAAAGTTTCACAACTTTACTGAAGGATCCAGGAATAAGGTGTGACACCCTTGATGACTTGTGAAGGCAGAGGAGCTGGCTGACCTACCTCACACTAGGCTGGTCCCTCTAGTGTCCAGACGCTCCAGGGTAAAGGCACTGGTCCATCCTTCCTGCTGTCAGATGCAGAGCCTGAGAGTGTACCTGTGGGTGCTGAGCATGCATTGGCAAAGATCCAAGAAGAAACGAGGGGGGGCAAAGATGGACACTCAAAAATCCATCTGTTCTGATCATCTGCTCCAGCCAAGGTGAAGATGACAGCAGCACGGACCCAGAGAAAGACAAAAGTGTGTCACCTCACAGGGCCACAATATGAAACAAACTTTATTGACATCCACTGCAACATCTCAACAAAATTACAATCGCACTTCCTTTGAGAGAGCCAGGAAAAGTGTGAATAGCTTTTTGCATAGTTAACAGGGACTGTTTTTGTGCACACAAATTTGCCAAACCAAAAAAAAAACCTGTCCACCTTTTCCTTTACCCTTTCACACCTGTGATCAGATGCAGGAACAGTTATCTCTCCGCAAGCTGAGTGTCAACAGGGAGCAGCTACCGTACCATTCACTGCCAAAGCGGCCCTAGAGACGGGACAATGCCACTTATCACTCAGCTTCCTGCACTATAGCCAAGAAGAGGAAGTGAGGCCACAACTGAAGGTTGTAAATACCCTTGCTGTCACCAAGGTGCTCAGGCAGCTGATGGAGTAATTGGTATCTGAGCAGTTTGTATGTGCAAGATGAGACTTGGAGGCAAGAATGAGAGCCAAAGCCTGATGCCACTGCACTGATTTGTCATCGCACAGGTGTGATTACATGAAGTGCAAGGAGGGGAAACGATTACACCACCCGAGCTGTTGAACCCCTGGCAGCTGAAAACTTTGCCTAGCTCCTGAAACTGAGACGCTGCAGTTGATATTTCTCCATCGTGACAGAAGATCATGCCAGACACTAGCCAACATGGACGCCGTCAAGAGTCACTGATGAACCTGGTCATCACTGTTAGAGCATATTAGAGTCTAAAGCCTGTGTGCGGTACGTAGATAGACTCTACCTCTTAGAGAGGCCTGAGCATATGAATTAATATTCTATTCTGCAGCTATTAGTGTAATACAGCATTATCACAAGGGTGTGAGGACTGTTTTCTTATCCTTAGTTGTATGCCTGTTTTCTCTGAAGTGTGACTCAGGGGTTATGGACAATTGCACTGCAATATACAGTACAGTATCGAGTATACTGTAGTTTTCTTCTTTAAACAATGTGCATTATTTCTGCGGTCACTGATGTGCACCTATTCTCTTACATTAAGCCAACAGAACACACCATACATGCTTGTCTGGGCAGATATCATATCATAACACGCAGGTTTAAAAGTATTCTGCTGTTATCCCAGAGCTGGGCCTCTGACAAACAAGTATGATGTAGGCATTTCTACAAGGCAGTGCATGTGTTTTATATCTATATATTTACTGTTTTGCACTGCTTATGAGCCCAAAGTAGCACATGACAATATTAAATGATGTCAGCATACTTGTCTCTTTTAGGATGCACTTAGAGGGCGTGTTGGGAGGAGAGGGCGGGCGTGGGGTTTTGAACACTGGAAAAGTTAGTACTTGCGCATAAACAGGCCCCAGGAGAGGGTCTTGTGCCTATACAACCAATCCAAATGCTAAAGTCAGCATCTCCATGTGTACCCAACCATACAAAAACAACAAATCATACTATTTCCCTGTACTCTTTTTGTTGGCAATGTACATTAAAGATGATATGTTGTTAGACAGCTGCTAGAAAATAAATACATCCTATTGCCAGATGTAAAAAAAAAAATGTATTTTTTTTAACTGAGTAAATTATAAGAGAAACTCTTTAGCGAAACAGTAGTACATGTTTGTTTTGAAGCTGTGGGAGCAATAAATTAAAAACACACTTAAAGTTGTCTCAGTGGTTTTCCCTTTTTCCGACAATATGGGCAAATTAACGAAAACGTATTGAATTTGAAATTAATAAAAACCAAATGTGACCAGGAATTCTTGAGTGTCACTTTAAGAAAGCAACTGATCTCCATTCATACTCTTACATAATATATATGATAAATGAACCTGTAAGCATCATTGTAACCAGCAATCCATATTTTTTTCTCATTTAATTTGTCCTATCGCGTTTCCTTACCTGCAGCACAGTATAGTAACTACAGCACAGATGCAGCTAATTAGATGTTTCCTCAGGTTGAGACTAGGTGGGGCTTTCCTGGGAATTACATGAGGTCATCGAAATCAATGCCCCAGCAGTGAGAGAAGGCCACAACTGAAAACACCAGTGTGTGTTCAAAGGGTGTGTCAGACCATTTGAAAAGGTTCCTAAAATAATTACATAGGTTATTATAATGACACAGAGATAAGTAGTTCACACATGCAATACCCTCACTGACAGCTAATAATCCTGACAGGTCATTAGAAACACTTGGTTTTAGAGTGTAGGCTAACAACACAGTGAGGGCTTCAGCGTCACTGTGTTCCTATACTGACACCTGGTGGCCACTTCGATTCCTGCAGGTTTTGGTTGAAACGAAACTGAAACAGTTTTCCCCGTAATATCGAGCAATGAATCAGCAGATGATCCGTTGGTAGTTTTTAACAACGCCGCACGCAACTTCGGTCTTGTCAGAGTTAAAGGTACGAGTCCTGATGGCCTCTGATACGGATGAAACGAGGGAGACTCTCATTGAGGACTTGAGGCCCAGACTACGAGAGCTGATTGTGGTGGACCGGGTTCTGGATCATGTGCATTTTATCGAACCGGATCAGAAGGATCTGATCAGGCAGAAGGCGAGGAACGACGGGGACATAGCGGCCACGGAGCTCCTCATCACCGCTGTCCTCAAGAAGCCTCACTGCCCCGGCTGGTTCAGGGCGTTTGTTGACGCACTGCAAAGTGCAGGCTGCGAATATGCTGCGGATTGGATCCAGGGTGATAAACTCCCGGAGCCCGAGGAGGAGGCAGAGAATGACTACTGTGTCCGGCTCATTCAACTCCTGTCTCCAAGTCTGGTGAACATGAAGACTGACGACGTGTGTGTGCACTGTTATTCCGAAGGCCTGATCACCCAAGGCGACTCTGAGAAAGTAAGTAGACCTGCCCCGGACTACTGTCAAGACACCATGTGATATATGTATGTTTTTGATTTTGGAGACCATCAGCTGTGATTATCAGTATCATGTCACACGATGCTCCCAGAACAGCTTTACAACTCAATGAAAACACATGTTTCTATGCCCACGGTATGTTTGTCTTTTTCCTAGTTGCGCAGTCGCTTTAAACTTTTATCCCAATACATGTATTTGCGCTTGTTGACCACTAGATGGCAGCCGAATGCACACATCTGTTTGGTAGAGAGCTCTACAGTTAAACTGATTGGATTACCAGTCTATAACTCATGTTCATCGTCCAATTTTTTGTCTTTGTTTTTAGATTAATGCCGAAATAGCAGCCAAAGGACCTATGGGTGGTGCCCGTGAACTTCTGAGAAGCATCGTGAGGGGTCGACCAGGGTGGTTTTCACAGTTTCTCCAAGTGCTGCGAGACACCGATCACCAGCACCTGTATGAGCTGACTGGAGGTGGAATGTCACCTGACTGTGATAAACCAGGTGACTAATCTGAGGAAGGAACACGCCCTCCACATGACTTTTTGTCAATCCTTTGCAGTCTCTTGCTATAGAAACAGGTCCACGACTACAACCAAGTGCTTTAGAGTTCATACATTTATCGATTATGTAAAATGTCGATGAAAACCTCCGATACACAAAATTGTTTTCTTCTCTTGGCCGCAGAGAAGAAACCTCCCTCCCCCAAAGATGAACCTAAAGGCAGTGAAGGCGTTACAGAGGTTATGGAGATCGACACAACTGAGGATTCTGAAACAGCAGGTCTGAAACAACAGATGCATATGTATCAGTGCTGTATATTAAAATGGAAAGAAAAATCTTAAAAGGGGTGTGAAGATGATCATGATGAACTTGGGTGCTGCTTTAAAAATGTTTCCCAAATACCAATTTAAATGTGTGGAAGCAGAAACTCCAGAGGGAAAAGCTCTGAAATCTCTTGCATTTTAAGTGTTTCAGGAGATTTTTTCTTCTTCTCTCCTTTAACAGCTGCTGCAGGGTTTAGATTTACTGTATCTGCTTCTATCAGTGTGATCTTTGGTTCTGACACCTTGGCTGATATCTTTTCAGACTTGTACAAAGCAGAGAGCACTGAGTCCGAACAACTGCCAAGCAGCCAGGAGCCATCACAACCAGGTGGGAGTGATTCAGCTTCACTCGCCCTTGATGCTGTAATTTTTTCCTTAAGAATGTTGGCCTGTTTGCGCCTGTCCCACCCTGTAGACCACACAAAAAAAACAAACACACAAGTCATAGTCAGCAAAACTGTTGGTCAGATCTGTAGATGTTTTATAGTATCACAAAGGCACTGTGCAGTGGGAATGTGCTGCACGTGGAACATTTATCTGTCCTGCCTTCTTGACACCAAAGAATATGTTCCATGTGTGTACCATGATGAACCACATAGAGGCCAAAGAGGACAGAGCATAGCCAGAGCTTCAAATTAAAACCACATGCTGACTCTGTGTCAGTGGATTGTAGAGAAATGTAAAGGAAAAGTTTAATTCCAGTGGCTGTGTAGTGTTGCCCTCCTCTGCACATTTAGGTTTGTATCATTCTTAGTTTATTTGATTACTTCTACAGCTACTGCATCAGCATCATCTCCTTTTGCACTGCTTGCATATAAACTGCTTTCTTGACACTATGTGGTCTACAATGAATAACTGCTTCATAACTAAGCCAGAACAGAGAAGCTGTAACGAGGCTATGGAAATGATTAGATGAAATGTACAAACAGGAAATATCTTTTCTTTCATTAATAAGAAGTTAGAGTACTGCGTGACTCATTTATTTGAGTAATACCTTACTGGTGCCTGTTGCTGGCCAGTGTTTATAGATGAAAAAGAGTGGATTACATGGGATTTTTTTTTTCCCTGTCTGTGAAAAGTGCAGAATTATGTGTGAGTTTTCTGACGTAACTGAGGTCACTGACTCAGAGTTTTCTCTTCGTCTAGCTGCTTTCCATCTCTAATAAGTTGTCGTCTGGGAACTGCTGGTTGAAGTTCAGGGGCCTACAAAGGCCACTGTTTACTTCTTATTGTCTTTAAAGCTCTATCTCTCCATCGCCACAGACATGTATTTACTTTATGCAGTTACTTGAAAGAGCACTCAAGCCTTTGACATACTAAGTCCAAGAGGGAAAATTAAAAGCTGTCTGCATTGAAAAAAAAAAGTAATGTTCTGGGGGTTTGAACTCATAACTGGGAGGAAATGTAGAACTTCAAGCAAGGGGTGGGGGTACTTGCACATTTGTGCTTGGTTCCTCCTCGCTCATGTTTTATCCCTGGCTTAGACAGAGCAAGTGAGTTATAACTTGCCAGCGACTTAAAGGCCATGTGGATCATAGCAAGTCTGCTGTCCTTAAAGACATTAGCAAAAGGATACAGGATGAAATGCTACACCACAAGCAGTTTGAGAAAATTAGATCAATAAATACAGTTGTGAGATTATGCAAGGAAAAATAGTGCCTGATATTTGATTATTTTTTGGAAAGTTTTAGGCAGTTGAATGGTTGATAGTGGATTTATGGTGCACAATGTTCATGTCTCGAATGTATGAGATGACAGCACTTAGGTTGGTTTTGTAAAGACGGTAAAGACTTGGGTGTGCACTGTGTGTGTTTGACACTTTAATAGTAGCATTAAGAAAACATTACACGACAAGACCAAAAGCGCAGTCGTTTCCTGCTGGTAATGCCTGTAATTGTGGGCTGCTGACATGGACATAAGTTTTGTCTGTCTGACCCAGCAGGAGCAGCAGCAGCAGCAGCAGCAGCAGCAGCAGCCAGAGACCAAGGAAATGCTGATATTGTTCTTCGAGATTATCAGATGGACGTTGCAAGACCTGCCTTGGAGGGGAAAAACATCATCATATGCCTCCCAACAGGAAGTGGTAAAACCAGAGTTTCGGTTTATATTACCAAAAAACATCTGGACCACAGGAGGGCAGAGGGGCAACCAGGGAAAGTGATTGTCCTGGTGAACAAGGTACAGCAACCAAAGTCTGGTATACCTGACTTATGGCTTTTGCACTATTATTGTAACCTACTTCTGTCCTTTTTATATCCAAAGAAAACAGTCTATCTTTCAGTCAGTTTGCACATGTGGGTCAGCTCACCACAAATTGCATACCGTAAGGTTTAGATATTCCCGAGCACTTTGTTACTATCTGGCACATATGTCTGTTCTGCACTGGAAAAACATCATTCTTACTTCACTTTGGACGAAAGCTTTTCCAGCTATAAAACTATTTAGTTGAGTTTTAAAACAGCTTGAGGAAATGTGAGTGGTATGTGACTGAACCTCATCATAATGCTTCAGTCTTTAATACTTGAAAGACCAGTCATAACTTAGCTCAAGTTGCCTCTCCTCCCTGATTCTTTAACAATGAACAATGCAATCGTCTAACTCGTTACACAACTAATTTGAAACCATGTCCCAGTCAGGATCTTAACAATCAGTTTATCACTGCTGGACTGTTGGAAACAAAGTCAACATTGCAATTATTGTAGTCACAAACACACAAATAACCAGGAGCTTTGCAGCACCAAATACAATGCCAACATTCCTAATTTTCGTTTGTCACACTACTACGCAGCACAGCGGTCTTGAAAATAAACTCGCACTGGTGTTTTGCAGGTTCCTCTTGTCGAACAGCACTACGGCACTGAGTTCTCAAAGTTTCTAAAGCAGAAATATAAAGTGGAGAGAGTCAGTGGAGAAAGCCAGCTCAAAATCTCTTTCACAGAGATTGTGAAGAAAAATGACGTCATCATATGCACAGCCCAGATTCTGGAAAACTACTTGGAGAGGTCTAACACAGGGGAGGACGAAGGAGTGAACTTAAGTGGTATGAATTTTTTTACAGTGTGCTTTTGCAAAGTTTACATAATCCATTTTAATATATTTTTAGTTTCTGTAAATTTGATTATAAAAAAAACAAACAAATTAGCATTCAGACAATGAGTAAGACCATGATATGCCTACATATTTTTTTTTAAACCTCTGGCTAAATTCTGTCCAGGCTTAAACCACAGACACTGACATGTTTTGGAATAAAAAGCCACTCAGACTCCTCATCTCCGCAACATCTCCCCTGATGCTACCTGACAGGATCTTGTCAAAGTATTCCGGCTCTGCTGTTCACTCCTCTTGGCACTCACCACTCCAAGGTGGAATAGCCACCTCAGTGGAACATATGCTGTTTGTTGAAACGCCTGAAAGCGTACTTTTTTTTTTTTTTTTTTTGTCCTATCTCCTGGTTTCCAGGCCACACGTCTGTTCGAGCCATCAGTGTGTGGCTGATCAAATTCACATGAGAGCTTCTATCACCCACAGTACATCAAGCTGCCACTCTCCATCCTTTTTCTCTCCAGGGACAAATTTGTATCACTCTGGGTAAACTTGTATATGTGGCTTTACACATTCGTAAAATCAAAAGTAGCTTAAGTTATTTTTGAAGTCCACACTTTTCCAGGCTATGTTATTGTGTGGCTTAAACTGCTGCGTCAAAAATTCCTGAAAAAGTGCCGGTCTGTGTGGGAGGATCCTTCTCAGTGAGAGAGGCCATAATCTGTGAGGGAAAATCACCTCTGTGTTAAAGAAACCTAAACAAATAAGATGAAAACAGCACTGCTTTGCAGTAAAGTGTTACCTTAAGATGTAAGCAATTCTGTCTCTTAATGATAATGTTACAGTGACAGCAATCCCAGAAATGTAAATGTTGTTTTTTGTTGTTTTGTTTTTTTCAAAGAAGGCAATAATCTTGTCTTGTTCTCTGTTTATTTTTCCTATTTTAATCCTCCATTCATGATACTGTACATCTCTCTAAAACAAGCATATCATCCAGAGAGGATAATACAATGATTTATGTCTCTTGTTGTGTCTTGTCCAATAGACTTGACGCTGATCATAATAGATGAGTGTCACCACACTCAGAAAGGAGGAGTCTACAACCATATAATGATGCGCTACTTGAAGCAGAAGCACAAGAACCAAAGGCGGAAAAAGGAACAGAAGCAGCTTGTGCCCCTCCCACAGATCCTGGGCCTGACTGCCTCACCAGGGGTCGGGGGAGCCACGAAAATTAATAAAGCGGTGGACCACATCCTGCAAGTAAATACTATTCTCAGATCTCTGTTCCCACCATATTTTATTGTTATTATTACCTAATGCAAGTTGCTATGGCACATAGTGGACATAGCTTTGACTGTGTCCACACCTAGTATGCTCATGTCACTACAAATATTATCTGTTTTCCATCTCCTCTAAACCCTGCCCCACTTT
>OMNW01007912.1:0-14732 GCA_900303245.1 Selene dorsalis
CAACCACTCAAAGCAAAAACAGTCTAGCTTAACATGTGTAGACTCCAGGTGAGGAAGCCTTTTGGTTGAAACGTGTTTAAGAAATGCAGCATCTCATTACTTGCCTTTATTTCCCACATTTAGTTGGAAAAGTTATACATGGTGCACTATGAATAGCAACATCAAGGTGTGACTGCACATCATGGTCATGCCTGCTCAGCTTGTAGCTGTTGTGGCTGAGAGGAGGAAGAGTTGCACTTGAAACAAAAAAAGAAACTACAGATGTTGGTTGTTCAGCAGCAGGCAGCCCTCTACTGCTGCATGTGTGTGTCTGCACTTGTGTGTTTTGCTCGTGTCTCTTGGATTGTGTGGTGGTTTTGGTGGGGGAAGGGGAGGGGAAGGCGTTCCTGTCATTCCATTAATGCAGCCAAAGTCAAAGGCTGAGTAGCCAATTTGAAGCAAGGCACACCCAAAGCGCCCTTCCTTTCTTTCCTGCACATCGTCCTGGGGTAGCTACCTGACCAGGAAGCTGCACTCGATGATTTCACAATGTCACATTCCATCCACTGAGTCTGTGGCTTTCAGTGTCTACCTGCCTCCAGGGCTAAAGAGCCTGTCTCCATAGCAATTGGAGCACCCCCGCCCTCCTGCCTGCATTCATGTTGTCACACCCTGCAGTTTCCCCCCTCTGTGCACTGGCAATTCTGTGTGCAGCATGTAATTAGAATAGCAGGGGTAATTTGCCAAGTCACAGACTTGATGAAGTGCCTGTACTTTCCCCTATTTTAGGGGGTGATTTCAGTGATATTAATCATATCGAGCAAATGAGGAAGGAGACCACTGGTAATGGAATTTATTTGGGATATAAAAAGTACAGCATAAATGCATCTAAAATGCCTCTGTACCATGTAAAATATATCCGAGTAACAGCACAGTGCTCCTGTGCAGTAGTCTTGATGTGAGGATGCAGATGTTCAGTCTGTTGGTGTCAAACCTGAAATTGGAGGAAGATTTGACAATTTATGGTTGAAATAAAGCCACTTCCTCTTTAATTTTTGGGCTGCGCTGCAGCCGGTATGCAAGGAAGTGACGTGACGAGACATCACTCTCAGAGAAACCAACATATCATCAGAAGGTGGAAAGGAACTCTACACATTACACTTAATCTCTCTGCTTTTCTAAAATTATTTTAGTGATACAAGATGGTGACATGAACATACTGAGACTCCCATCAAGTGCCAAGTTTTTAGTTTACCAAAAAAAAAAAAAGGCGCATCTCTAGCTCAACTGATCAGATTTGGATGTCTGCTTAGCTACTGTATTGTAGACACCATTTCCAGAACTCGCCTTTTCTTTCCTCTTGTGGAAACCGTGACCAAGACGTTCACATCACAATTTATCCATCCCTGATTTAACCCACTCTTTTAAAATGGTCCTATTGCTGAAGTACTATATACACTACTCACAAAAAGTTAGGGATACTTCAGAATGCACCTAAATGCACTATAACCTTTACATTCAGGATTCAGACAGAATGTCTGAATGAAGGTTTCCACTGAGCTTAGGGTGTCACAGAGTGTCATCAGCAGGTTGGACAGAGACACAGAGAGACTGGAAGAGTCACAGAAATGACATTTGAATATCCCTAACATTTTGTGAGCAGTGTATTTCTGTCGTTGATGTTCCTGGTTCAAAGTATTTCCTAAAACAGCCACCGGCAGACTTGACAGCCGCAACATTTCCTGTTGACACAGCATTCTTGATACAGAGCGGGAATGCTCATCAGGAGGGAGTCCTAACAGTGTGGACTGAGTCTGATGGATAGAGCAGCAAGGCTAGTGAATTTCTTTGAGTCAGGGGTGTGGTTCTTGTGTAACCAGAGCACTCTTACACTGGGACTTGATCCGTATTGTAACGGTGTCACTCTTAAGTCTTGCTGTTCTTGTTAGTCTTTAGTTTCCTTAATTCAAACTGACATTTATATCATATGCATGTCACCCACAGTTTGCATAGAACCACAGCCTCTCCCTGGTAACCACCATTCTTCCATAAATAAGAGCTCATCATCCCCTCTCAGCCTTGAAAATATGTTTACAGTGGTCTTTGCCTGTTTTCATCACAGTTATGATCACTTACGTTGAGTTTGCAAGATAAATGTGGCTTTACCCAGTTAGGAAAATATTTGGCTCTGGGAGTGTGTCGACTGAAGGATCCTTTTGTATGGTCTTATCTGGCAGTCCTCCTCTGTTGGAGCAGTGAATGTTGGAGCAGCGTTTTGGCCCCAGCCACTTATAAAGGTCAGGAGCAGCTCTTTGGCTGCAGTGGGAGATCGGCATAAGACTGCCTCTTCTCTGACACTGAAGCTTTTGTTCAGCAGCTCCTCGTTGCCCTCCGCTCACTCCAGTCTTAACAGGCGCACTGCTGGTGCTATTAAATTACCACATCTACAACCTCCTGGTTCATGCAGAGTTTTTGTATCTTTTGAAGCTCCAAAACAGAACCATGTTTTTTACTTGAATGACTGGAGTGAGTGATTAATTAATCACCAAAATTATATTAGATTAATATTATTCAGAGTTCAGCTCTGCAAAAATAAAGATGCGTGGATGGATTTACTACAAATATTAGCATGTTAGCTAACATTAGCATTACCTCCAAAGTCAAGAGTTAGCTCAGTTAGTTATGTTCATTATTTTAGGGATTACAGATTAGGGTGGCTTTAGCAGTTGTGTAATGTTTACTATGCCAACATTTACTGGGTCATCCAATCCTCTAGGCTTACTATGCTACAGACTCATGTCAAACCAAGTTTTAAAAAAAAATGCATTTCTAGAAATCTGGAAGAGTCTCAGGAATTTTGAGTTTATTGACATTTTTGTCCATCTGGTCAAGGAATTTTAATTCCTTGAATTTTAATTCCTTAATTTTGAGACTGCATTGACACTTTGGAGCTTCCTACCATATTTGGTCTTAACTCAACTAACCTTGGAAGGTCGGTCACATTTTGTCTGTGGTTTTCCTGAATAAAATACAGTCTTAAATTGGAAGAAAAAAAAATCTGATATCAGATATAACAATATCTGATCAAAGATTATTCAAACATTATTGGGCAGATTTTTGATGGCCACCTTTTGATTAGATATTTTTTTTACTAGATAGTTTCCCATACCTTACTGACACAGTTCAATCAGTAGGTGTTGTATTTTATTGTTGAAAAGACTTGTCATACTGTCGGCCTTGTTTCCTCCAATTGCATTGCTGTAAACAGTATATAGCAGAATCACTGGTAAAGAAATTGTTGCAGTGTAGCTGATAAGAGGAATGTTACTGTGAGAACACAAAAAAGCAGCTTTTCCATCCACCCCCACCAGACACCCCCACAGGCAGGCAGTTGATGCATCAAGTGATGCTGCAGATCTTTTAACTTCATATAAACTTAATCTTAAAATGTCAAAGTTTTAAGATTTAAAGGAGTCTGTGCTTTTTATTTCTATTCTTCTTCATTTAATAGAGTGAGACTCCACAATGACTATGATGGTTCTCCCTGCCCCTCTCCTCCCCTCCCATGATTCTCTGATCCAAAATGTAGACAGGAAAAGGATTTGGCAGGATGGAACCTCAGACCCTGGCTGTTTCTTTCATCATCCCGTGTTATTGTTTGTCTTTTAAAAAAGAAAAATGTAGTTAAAGGTACCCATTTCCTGTCCTGAAAAGAGTGTAAACATGTAAAGAATGTCAAACAGCAGAAGACTGTTTGTAATGGAGTAGATAAACATCTGGACATGGTTTCATGCTCCTCAGTCTGGCATGAAAAACGGGATTAAAAAACAAGTATATTATGAAATACATCTCTTCACTTCACTCTCACACACTCACTCTGACTCTTTGCCTTTCAGGGGAATCTGGGCTGGGGAAGTCGACGCTGATCAACTCACTCTTTCTGACAGACCTCTACTCCCCTGAATACCCGGGTCCTTCGCATAGAATAAAAAAAACTGTTCAGGTAATTATTTTTCTTTAGCGCAAGATCACAGATTTTTTTTCTCTTCAAATGTCAATACAGTTTGGGACTTTTCTATACTCACTGTAGATTTATCACCACCACAATTAGTTCATCTCATAAAGAGCTTAAAATGTCTCCATTAATTATAACATGATAGGTTAATGTCACAGTTTAAGTGCAAGAGCTTGAGGCTGCTACAGCCCAGGTGTGCTGTTTTCCCTCAGTGTTACCGATATGAGCTGAATATTTGTTGTGTGAGTTCATGTTTTATGAGGCGGCTCCTCCCAGTTGTTGTCACACAGGAGTTGATGTCAGACAGTGAAACCGGTTCATCTGCTTTAACAATGAGGTAGTGTGTTTCTCCACAGTGAGGTAGGGTGTTATAATTTCATATTAGGCAGTGTAATTGTGATTGATGGTTGTTAAAAGTTCTACAGTTGACACCATTTCTTTCCCACATTGCTTTTGACATTTAGGAGAGTAAAAATAAAAAAAAATACAACATTAACCAATTAAATCAAGATTTACTTTTTCCCTTTTTGTATTTTATACAAAATTTACCACAAGATGGAACTAAGGTATTCCAACTTTTGTTTATGGCATGATGATCTGCAAACTTTGATTAAACTTGAATTTAATCAGAGTTTCTAAAACTAAAGAAATAACCTACAGTAGTAACCTTGTAGCAACCCTTTAACCCATTCAGTGCCAGAGTTTTTTCCCTCAGTGTACAGCCAGTGCCAGCACTTTTGAGGATTTCCGCTACTTTTCAAACAGCCACAGAATATGTTGTGCTATGACTAAAATGACACAGAATATCTCAAATAAAAGGGGAGACTCTTGACTTTCACCGGGATTCAACCAAGTTTATAGGTTTGATGAGACACTTGTTTGCTATGGCTACGTGATGGCGTGATCAGGGGGCTCCTGGCCGTCTGTAAGCCGTGGTTGGCTGCTACAGTCCGCTCCCACAGCTGCGGGATAGGTTGGACGAGTTGAGTTTGTGATCATGTGCATGCGTGATCACATGGCTTCCTGTCGTCACGGGAACACCAAAATTTGTCACAGGGTGGGGAAGGGCGCGCTCTAGCGTTAACGGTGAAAAAAACAAAAACTCGTCGAAACTCGTTTTTGGCACTGAATGAGTTAAGAGTAGGATAAATACGCACAAAAAGTCTGTGCTTACAAAGCCAGGAACGGCCATTTACAATTTCATATCTTTTTGTAAGCCTTGAACTCACAATTTCTCAGTGAACTCAAGTGAATCATATCAACACTTTAAGTAATCTGGGTGAGCTATTGTCAGACAACATGCTTTATGAGGTCATACTGTTCCAGTTGTAATGAAATTCTTAATCTTTCAGATCTAGTGATACTGATACTGAATGTACAAGAAATGTTGTTTATGACCCAAGTCTTCAGGTTTTCATTGTGTTTACAGAGACAACAACACAGGTGATAAAGTGGTTACGCTTGGTGTTTCCTCAAATAGACCTCACAGTTATATAGTTACACTAACACTTCCTTTTGAAGAGTGAAAGGTGATACCTTTGGTGTAAAAGAGCTCTAGGCTTCTCTGCCTTTGGTAGCGTTGATGAGTTTGGGCTAATGTACAGAAGGTCTTTTTGCGCATCTTCCCTTCACTGGTTCCTTATGCTCTAGTACTTTACTCTAAATCTCCTCTAATCCCTGTCAACACTCCGAGGGACTCTGTCTGCCCTTGTGCTACTGCTGCTTCCAATTTGCTAACCTGCCCATTACACCTTCTCAGCTCTTCTTAAAAGTTTAAATGAGATTTAGACTGTTGGCACTCAGATGGAATGGCTAAGGTTTTTCAGGTTTCTAGGGCATGATGTATTCTTGTATGTTGGAATGAATGCATTAAATTAAATATATTTAATTTAATGAGAGTATATATATTCTAGATATTGCTACAGAGACCAGTACAATAACTATACAGAGACCTTTTTCTTCTGGTCATGCCAGAGAATGTAATTGGCCCAGAGGATTACTATGTAATAGATTTCCATTGCTGCTGACAGTGGGTGTTAAATGTTGGAGTTGATAGGCCAGGGCAGATATCTCTGTTGGCAGGAGAACAGATAACAACAGGGACTTGGTGATTAGCCAGCTATACAGTGAGCACTGACCTTAGTCTTGTTTTGCCAGTGAACAGATATAATGCACTTTTCACATCAGACAGTCACTCCTGCTTTGGTGGAATTGTAGGGTTAACATAACAACAAAGGTTCAGATAACATGTTGACAGAAATGTGGTGGTAAGCTAAAAGAAAGGCTATGATAGCTCAGATTATCACTCTTTACTACTCTGGTGAACAGAAAAGCTCCAGAGTGAACAACATGTCCAGCCTTGAACACAACGCCAGACTTCAGGGCTGATGACTGGACCGGAGGAAGCAGATGGCGGGGTCAGAATTTGACATCAACAACATTAATCAATTGACCCAACTTCAGTCAGTCAAGACAACCATTGTAGGTCTTGACTGTTGTTTATGAGTCATAACATGTACTCAATTATAAAAGCAGATGGAGCATGCATTGTCCAGCTATCATATCTGACATCAGATCAGATCCTGTCCACTGTTTGTCAGAGCAGAACTTTCCCAGGGTCATCTTGATACTGCTACTGGTAGTTACCCTTCAGTCTAGACCAGTGGTTCCCAACCTTTTTCTGTTTCTCCGTTTCATCAATCAAGATGCACCAGCGCATATATTTTATTTGAACACAACTTATATTCGAGAAAGTGAAAGTATAGAATATAGTTGTTTAAAGGGTTCAACATTTTGGCAAATTCACCCATTGCCATAATCCCTGTAGTTTTAGGAGTAGGTTTGTTATTTTTAGATTGGCTGAGCAGAGCCGTGAGCTTCATTCACATCGGAGCCGGTGATGTGATGTGTGACAGCCCTATATACACACACACACACACACACACACGTATGAGACAATGTTTTGGGTAGAATCTTCATCCATGATGTGAATCATGGATTATGGATCCAGTTGAACTTGAGTGATCTCATGATCATGCACAGAGATACTGATACTAGTAAATCTGGTTGTAAATGAATAACAAACATTTCTAATAGAAATGTTTAATCAAAAACATCTTAAGTTCATTCATCTTAAGTTAAAAAGGTCCTTGTTTTCAGGCAGTGATACCACCGAAAGCTGTTCCTGCACATTTTTATCTTAAGTCCACATTTGTATCTTTAAGTTAAAAAAAAAAGAAGGTGTAGACTTGGGCTGCTGTCAAAGGCTGTTTATTATATATGTATTTTCCAGAGTGTGGTAATGCGTATTTTGTCTGGTACCAGCTGTGTGGACCAGCTCCCCCTGTGTTGGCCTCACTCAGCCTGTGAAGGCTGTGGCTCTCTTATATGAGAGAGTGGTTGACAAAGTCTGCTTCTGATCTGCTGATGAAAGCTCATCTGCTAATCATGGGTTCTGCCTCAACCCCATGGTGATCAAAACTCAGTCCTTCTGGCCTCTCTGATGTGGTCAGAGGCAGATTTGTTCACCACAGTCCTCTCTTCCTCCTCTCTCCTGTCTTTCCAAGGCTCTGTGCTCATCCTAAATTGTGTGCTTTGTGGCAGCAGCATGGTTTAGCTGGCTGTGATTTATTGGTTTACGGGGCTGCTTTAACTCTTAAAGCCCTGTCATGTCCCTTCAAAATAATTTTTATTTCTTCATTAATGTCAATGATGATTTGATGTAAAAAAAAAATAAATAAATCAAAGCCTGTGGCTTGAATATTTACTATATTACTAATACTTGAATAGCTGGGGTTTTGAAAGTATCATCGTAGGTTTAATGACAGAGGATATGATTTCACATTTTTCCAGTGAGAGAACTGGTGGAAACATTTGTGATAGTGTATGGAAAGAACTCAACAACATATAGAACATAGGGCTAGGGTTGTTTTGAGACATTTTACTGGGAAAAAAAGTTCTAAATTATGACATTAATGAATTTCCCTTTGGGATGAATAAAGTAATTCTAGTAATTCTATTCTAATTCTATTCATTTGACACTTCCAATACATTCTATGGATTTACAAAGTGTGATTTGAAGGGTGAGGTCCAGCCCCAGGACTAAAGACTTACTCGACTTACTTGTAATTATTTCTCGATGCGTTTCTATCCTTGTGTCTGCAGGTGGAACAGTCAAAGGTCCTAGTTAAGGAAGGAGGAGTACATCTTCTGCTCACCATCGTGGACACCCCTGGCTTTGGCGATGCTGTTGACAACAGTAACTGGTGAGCTTATCTGTCATTGGTATATATGTAACTTATAATGAAAATGATACGATGATCGTAATACACTGCACCTGAAACTGATGTGGACAATGTGTGGTTTCCAGCTGGCAGCCAGTCACCGATTACATCGACAGCAAGTTTGAAGATTACCTCAACGCAGAGTCTCGGGTCAACAGACGACAGATGCCAGACAACAGAGTCCACTGCTGCCTGTACTTCATCGCCCCATCTGGACATGGGTCGGTACTGTAGGGAATTTGGTATATTTTAAAAGCGGCGATTTAATGTTCAAGGTTAATTTGTTGTCATTCTAAAACATGCTTTCACATTAAGAGGAACACAATTTGTACTTAGATCCCAGCAGCACCATAAAGTGACAGTAATAAAACAAGAGATTAAAAAGATACATAAAGAAAATCCCCTAACCCTAACCCTTAAACAGTTTGGGTTTTTATTATGTGTGTATTCTTTTAGGTTATATTAATTATTTTTTATTATAGGTCTATTTCTTTTTAAAAATGTTATTTATTCTTCATGCTGCTTGATCTGAGTAGCATATTTTGTTCCTTCGTGTTTTAAACATTTGAAATGATAATAAACTAAATTGAACTGACACAGAACAGGACAACGTTGGTTAGGGCTTCCCTCACTTAAAATTGTCTGGAAAAAACAAATAATCATGACATGTAAAAAACTTTTAATTACAGAAGCTGACCAAGTGTGTTGTACAGCTCTGATGGCTTTGTACGACAGACTGGGACATGTAAAGATATGTAATATGTAAAGATGTAATGGCTCAAGTGGCAAAAAAGCAGAAGGGAGCACATTTCAGTGTTTTTCTTGCAGTTGCTCACAATTAGAAGAAAAATAGAACCAAGAGCTTGAATTGCTTGTTAAAACTGAGATCACAATCCAAAATGCACCAAGATTTTGGTCAGCAAGTTTTAACATGCTTCCTGAACTTGGGTATATTAAAGGTATTGAGTTCCTCGGATAGTGATATGAATCTTGAAGTCTGGTAATAACAATCTAAGACTTTGATCAGTTATTATTATTATTAAGTTGTACTTGTGAGAGATGTATTGGGAAAAGAAAACATCCATTAGGAGCAACACAGGCGATACCTGCAATAGTCACTGAAAAAAATGCCAAGCTTGTCATTGTCACAGTCGCTGAGTGTCAGTAAGAGGGGAGCAGCCAGCCAGAGGTGCTGCCCCCTGCAGATGGCTCTGTGGCCTCGAGCCAGTCAGAGTCCTCTCACCTTCTCCAGGTGCCTGACAAGATGTGCCTAGGTTCTGTTTTAAACACACCCACTCAAACCACTCCCATTCACCTTTAGGGTGAAACTAGATACTAGTTATTAGTTCACAAAACACAGTGATACATCAACAAATGTGTGATATGTGCCTAGTTTGCACATACACATTTTATGTAATAGTATACAGTAGCAACCTGGGGCTATAGTTTTCTAACATTTCAGGTCTAAAAGAATGAATCTGAAGACTTTCTTTTTAATTTCTCCTGTTATGCAGTAGTTCTAGTCTGTCCCCGCTTCGCCACAGCAGCGTATAATGGGAGCGGGCAGAACTTAGGCTGTTTAGGCTGTTTATATCCCACAACTACATGAACTTAGTTCTACCCTGACATTTCACCTCTGTGGTTTCTGATCCCATATAAAAGTGGTAACATAGCTCCTACTTTTGTATCCCCCAGTCAGCACATCACTATGTCTTTTAGGGTGGATCACATACCAGCCTCACCAAGAATCAGCCTGAGCCCTGTCAAGTTGGCAGTTTTAAGTGGTTACTGCTGTCTTTGAAGAGGTTTCCCCTCACCTCAATCCGAAGTAAAAAAAGCTGTTGATTTCAGTTGATGTGTCTGGGTTGCTCTCCTGCTGCCTCATTCTCAGGGAGCCAGGAGCTAAGTAGTCCAAACGCTTTCTCTGGCTTCCAACCAGCCCACCAAGCAGGGATAACATTAGTTTAATCTGGCCTGAGCTCACTGACCTGGAGACCCATGAGTTTTGTCTCTGACTACAGCTAAGCATGAACGCTAATACACAGTGTGTTGTCTATAACAAAGGGTGGTTTTACAGGCCAGTGCTGTTGATCCTGGTAGCAAGGTGTGGTTGTCCACAGGCTCTCTGGGCAAATAAAAAGCACTATACAACAAAAATGATCATCTTATCCTTTGCCTGCTAGCGAAGTGTCATAGTAAACAACTTTGTGTTTCCTTTACCTGGATTTGACATCTTTTTCTTTCTCTTCTCTGTTTTTTCCCCAGTCTGAAGCCCCTCGATATTGAATTCATGAAACGGTTACATGAAAAAGTTAACATCATTCCCCTTATCGCCAAAGCCGACACAATGACTCCTGAGGAGTGTCAACAGTTCAAGAGACAGGTTTGCTTGATTTCTTACTGGATACGTACATTTTTATGTCCAACATTTGTTTCAGGGTCACTGTGCTGTTTATGTTGTTCTGATCACTATCTTTACCACTGTCAAATATTTTGGCCTTTGCCCTTATTCTGAAAAAGACAACATTCCTACAAAGCTGTTTGCATTTGCCACCAAAATATTCATTTTCACATGCACACTCATATAAACTCCAATTCTATGGTCAGTCTTGCAATATCTATCTATGTCCAAAAATCTGTTGATTTCCAAATGTAAAAAGGACAGTTTCTACGTCCTGCCCAGAAATAAAAGGATAAGTAATAAACAATTATTTATTAACTATATGAAGTTGAGATTGTCCTTACATGCCAAACATGCCATATGACAGCCATCTGTAATAGATGTAGTCCTGGCCAGGAGACATGTCATGGGATCGTGTCCAACTTTTGCAAAATCTTTCAAGCCTCGAACTCAATGCTCTCCAATTGGCGGGTTGGGAGTGGTCATCGCCCCAACCCCTTCAGGCTTCAAGCAACTGTCCTCTCTCTTATGCCAGAGTTAACAAAAGTCACTTTGTGTCCCGTCCCCCAGCCTTCAGGCAGCAGGCCCTGTCCTGACCCCTCACTCCTACTGTTGTCCATAAACACTTCAGTAAAGACTTTGTTGGCTCTCAGAGTTGGACACGTTTCCTACTTGGGTTGATTCTCATCGCCCAACCCTGGATTGACTACAACAGATTTTGCTTGGCAGTACACTGAGCAACCAGCCTTTGCCCCACCTTCATAAAGGAGATGGTGTACAGCAGCTGTCCAGCTTCTGTTTGACCAGCCTGGCTTTGTCCCTTTACATGGCCATGTTCCAAGTCCAGGTCTTCATCCAATGTGGGTCTTCCCTGTGGAAAGACACCATGGATGATTAACCTGTGTTCTCAGAGAGATACAGTGGCTGAGAGATGGCTCTCACCAGACTGTCCATCTGCGTGGTGCAACTAGTTCTTGTGGGCACTTGGACCTGCTCTATCTTGAGCTGACTTGCACACACCTGCAGATATTTCCTAAATAAAATGTGACTTCACATAACTTCATGGTTAAAGTCAGAGATGGCCATGAAGATGTAAAAGTAAAGTCTGTCAGTAGTGTTGAAGACCTCTGTTAAAACCTGTATTGTAGTGCAGCTGGCTTGTTGTCCCTCAGGAATCAGTGTAAGCACAGTACACTATTGAGTTTCTCCTACAGTGCGTCACTATTGATGTTTACGGTCTTGTTCCTTCTACAGCTTACTGGACCACATTACCATCCATAATGAATTTATCCTTTTTCCTCTCTGTTATGTGCAGATCATGAAAGAAATCCAGGAGCACAAAATCAAAATCTACGAGTTCCCAGAGACAGATGATGAGGAAGAGATGAAGATGATCAGAAAAATCAAGGTCCGTTCCTCTGTAAATGTTGGGTTCTCTTGACTGTTGTTAAACAAAAATGATGATGAAAAATCATCTCGAAATTTCTAAATTCACATTTGCTATGCTATTTCTCTAATGAAGTGTTTTTTTAATTCATGTTATACTGTACATTAGCACGTACTCACAGCCTACGGTATATTTATAGCCATTTCTTGTGAGCTGAGCCCCCTCCCTTCTCTCTGCAGGATCGCTTACCCCTGGCTGTAGTTGGTAGTAACACCATCATCGAAGTCAATGGAAAACGAGTGCGCGGGAGACAGTACCCGTGGGGTGTGGCTGAAGGTGAGAGGTCGAAGGTCAACTGATCCTCATCTGTAAACTCACTAACATACACCCAAGGAGCCACACCAATATCTGCAGTTGGTTTGCAAAGCAGTAACCCAATTCATGTGTTGTTGTTCTGTTCGTGTGCTATCATTCCAGTTTTGAGCATGCACATGCACGAGCACATACACATAGACATACAAGGGTTATACTTTATACATTTTACAAAGAAAAACTTGAGGCCAACAATTACATAAGTGCTAAGTAGTTATAAAAGGTTGTGTTTTGTTCATATTTCAGGGAGGAATTTGAAACGCGCATACTTGTATTTTCATATCAGCAAATGAATGTTCATACTAAAATTGGAAACCCTGCAGAATTCATGGCTTATCAGCACATGGTGTTGTTTTGTTGTCTGGTTTGTTACCAGTGGTTACACACTTGTGTCTATGCATGCATGCAGTAGTAGACAACAAGAGTTACAGTATAACCCTTATCAAAGTGAAAATAACATTGGGCTCAGGCTGTATGACACATAATCTTGATATTTTAAAGGGGTATGATGACTTTCTATAGGCACTGTAAACAACTAAATCATGTTTATTTATTAGTCATTGTAAACTTCCAGTGTCTAGAAAACATGTTTAGCCAATCTGTGTGTGTGTTTTTAATTAAAACACAGAAAGTGGTCTATAATGCAATCCAGTGAGTCTATTAGGCTGTTTTCACACATGCTGCTGCGGACCAAGGCACCACATGAGAACCACACAACAAACGGACCGGTCGACTGTAGCTGCACTGAGACCAGCTTGAAGGAGTGGTCTCAGTGCGCACCTGTTACGTTCACACTGACCCAAACGCACCGCACCGGGCCCGAAGTTCAACCAGGCCACCCTAAACTGAAACTTTCTACCCACCGGGCCAAGCAAAGCAGTCTCAGTTGTTTCTCCCATCACGTTTGTCTTTGTTGTGAGACGGCACTCAACGTATCTGGTGCATTGGTATGATTGGTACGCCAGGAACTGAAAGGAAAGATTAAGTGCCTTTATTTTTTTAATCCGTTTTTTTTTATGTAATTAATTAATTGAAATGAACGTGTTAAAGTCCCAGCCCTAGTTGTCATGTATGACAAAAACCAGAGTGAAGACTGTAAGCAGACTATTTAATTATTATAAGTTTATTATTAAACACCAGTTGTACAGAAGGCTTTTGATCAGTATAACTGGGAGTTCAGTATGACCGTCATCACTATAAGCAGTTTCCACTGTATCAGTTAATGTAATCATCAGTCATATACAGCAGTTGGATTTTGTTTCTTTTCATGTGAACTAATGGTTACAGCCAAATAATGGTGGAAACACAAGCAAGCAGAACAGATTAACATGGTAACATTGAGCGGGAATCCAGATATAATTCTCCCCAGAACAGGATATGAGAGTCCTGTTTTACCTGGTACAGGAAGTCGCTGTGGCATTGTGGTGTAACATACGAAACGTTACATGCCCAGCTTAAAGTGATGAGGACACATGCACGGTGTGAATGTGGCTGAGGTAGGGTTCACGTGAATAGGAGGCAGTGAATGCAACACACCAGATCATAGACTTGTGTTAGTGTCATCTTGAACAGCTGAATGAAGCACGGCCTGGTGGGTGGCTGGTAGAAATACTATTATGAAACTGAGGAGTGAGTTCTGGAATACCAAACATGTTCTGGCTCAATGTCAGCATAAATATAGAGTGAGGGTGGGGAGAGAGAGTAAGAGGGCAAGGCCTTTGAGAAGGTGTGGAAGTCAATCCACCACTGCAGTCTGCACAAAGCTCTCACAGCTGTAGGAGGAACAGAAAAAGCTGCACATTGTGCCACATGACACTCTGTGCAACTACAACCATCCACACTTGCCTCCATGGAAAAAGGAGAGAATAGCTTTTTACATGTGTGATGAAACCAACAAAGACTCTAAACAGAAGCAGAATAAATCAAAGTTTCTTTTACTAAATAAATGTATTATTTGTTTTCAGGTAGCAGTAGGGATAATAATTTGATTATGTACGTGAGTTATATTTGATCAGTCTAGTCATCGACATACCTCCATACATCAAGGGTTATCAGATGAGTTGTAATATAAATTAAGTTAAACACAAACTGAATGCATCAGAAATTGTCTAACATTGTCAAAGCAAGTCAGCTACCAGTGTATGTTGCTCCAAAGATAGCACACTTAATTTCAAACCAGCTATATAATGTAATCATATGACCTATATAGAGTGTAGGTCATAGGACTAAGGTCTGGCATGTGAATGTCAGCATGTATGTTATTAGTAGGCTGTTTCATGACGGATTGATAGATAT